>JAHWFP010182982.1:10935-34091 GCA_023313725.1 Lithobius niger | reverse complement strand
GCTCATCAACTTTCAATTCGTTGTTAAAAAGTGCACACCTTCACTAAGTGCACACCTTCGCTTCCTTCTTGAGATGAAGGGGAAGGGTCTTCTGACGCAGTTGGAGATTGATCATGGACTGACAACTGATGATAAGTATGAAGTGGTGAGATTGCATGCGGAGGAACTGGGTTTGGACGAGGATGATTTGAAACTTTATGGGGTAGTTGGGGGTAAAATGGTGGAGGAAGGACGAGGCTTAGCTCCGTTGGAATCCAACAATGGTGAGGCCAACAAAGCGACTCGTGGTATTGTTGCGGACGGTGTGTACGTCAGGACTGATGAGAATTTGGGTAATGCTAGTAACGTTCGTTCAGGCGCCGTTGATGAATTGGTGAACTGTGGTAATGTGCGGAATGCTTCAGCATATCGTGATGCCTTGGTGTCGAATTCTGGTTTGCAGGAAGGGGGTGGGGATGACCAAGGCCATGCTTCGTTTCCAAGTGAGGACTATGAATTGGGGGACGACGATCGTTCCCTGAATTGGTTAAAGAAACTTTACCGTGGTGCTCTGTCTAATGTGCCTATGGGGAAGTCGCTTATTATCATGGCCCCTCAAGCAGGAAGACCATATTTAATGCAATTCTTACGGGACGCACTGGCTAGGATTGTAGACTTGAAACGAATAACAGGGGTGTGTTGGCTCCGAGCGAACAATGTATTTCAAGTGAGTTTTGCAGACCCAGAGGCCAAACGATTGGTGAGAAATGTTGGGTCGTTGCTTGTCAATGGTTTCCCAGCCAAGGTGTATGATTTACACGAGCGAACAATTCGACTTAGGTTACACTGGCTACCACTTGAATTGCCAGATTCCTTTATTGAGCAGGCCCTCACTAATTATGGTAGTGTTGTCAATCTCCAGCATGTGTATCATTCGATGGAGGGGTTTACCCATTGCCGTTCTGGTGTCCGTTCTGTGGTTCTGAAGTTAAGAGACTCTGTACTTGTCGACGACATTCCTGATGTGATTGGTGTGTGTGGTGTGTCGACTCTTGTCGCGATAGCTGATAGGCCTCCACGCTGCTTAAATTGTTGGCAGCGTGGGCACGTCCGAAAATATTGCCATAATTTATACTGTAAGATCTGTAAAGTAGTGATATCACGCGACAATCCATGTGTTCATTCTGCACCTGCCGCGGCAGCTGTTAGCGAGGCGGCCTCTACTGTGCAGCCTGTTGTGTCTGTTCCACCTCCTGCTAGTGCTGATAGCCTTAATCCTGAGTGTTCCATGATTGTCAGTGCTCCCTTGGTGGTCCCAGGTGAAGAGGAGCTTGGTGGCGTTGCGGATAAGCCACCCATGTTGCCTGGAGTCTCCTTCATCGGTGGAGTTGTGAATGCACAGAGTCAGCAGAAGGTTCAGGACGGCTGGGTAGAGGTTCGTCCCTCTAGACGTAGGAAGGCTAGGTCTTCCCTTGCTAGTTCTCCGCCCCAGCCTAAGCTAAAAGCAGTTGAGAGCGACAGTGTGGCTCTGTCGGGTACCTTGTCTAGTGTTGCCCAGTCGGGTACCTTGTCTAGTGTTGCCCCTAGTGTTCCCCCACGTGCGGCTTCCAGTGTTGACGAGTCTGATGGTGCTCTAGTGTCGATGGATGTAGCCGATGATGTTGTTCCTGAATCAGTGCCGGGTGATAGTGTTCCTAGTGGTTCCAGTTCCCATACCTTGGTGTTTGCCTCCCTGTCGCCTCGAAAGGATGGTACTGAATTAGCGGAAACTGGTCGAGGTGTGAGTTGGGCGGAAGAGAGTGAACTGACCATGGGATGTTTCGATGCTGAAACAGACCTGTTTGGTGATGATGTTACGCCAACCTCTTCTGCTGATAATGCGGAGTTGCTTGAAGTTCGACTGTCTACTTCATAGTATTGTGTGGTATTGTGTATTCGTTGACGGTTTTTGTTGTTTTAGTGTTCCCCTTATTGCCAATAATTCATCTTGTGTGCATGGAATGTAAGGGGGGCAAATAACAAGCTTGAAGACATTGAGCTTTTATGTAGAAAGGTTAACATCCTCGGTTTGGTTGAGACAAGGCTCCCCATTGGGGTCGCCCCACTTATTGATGGTTATCTTAGTTTGGCCGGCCCTGGTGGCTCGGGGGTGCGTGTTCTTGTTGGCAGGGATATCCCTTTGGCTCCGCTGCATGTTCAGGGTCTCCCAGGGATTGACGCATGCGTCTTTCGAGTCTGGTGGGGTAATGACTGGCTGACGGTGGGCTTTGTTCATATCACAGGGTCTATTTCTAGGATGGAGTGGGTTCGGTGGGTTGAATCCCTTCCCAGGCCTTTGGTTTTGGGGGGGGACTTCAACGCACATCATTGGCTCTGGGGAAGTGGTCGGTGTAACACCAGGGGCCGTATTATTGCAGATTCTCTGGACTGTCTCGGCCTGGAGGCTATTCAAAACGGGACTACTACCTTCGTTAGGCATTATGGGGGATTGTTGCGAGAGTCTGTGTTAGACATGTTTTTGTGTTCATCTTCTCATTCATCGTTGTTTTCCTTTGAGGTTTCCACTGATCTCAGGGGAAGTGACCACTTTCCTGTGGTGCTTTCTACTGCTGGTTGTCTGTTGGAGCCTCCGGTACCATACCGGTCCAAACGCCCATTGGTGGAGTCCGGGGATTTTGGTCCATGGATCCAGCGCTGGGTTAAGAAAGGGAAAGGCGTTGGTAGGACCCCTGGTAGCACTCAGTCAAAAACCCAGCCTGCCTGGTGGACTTCTGTTTGCACTAAAGCAGTCCGGGATAGGCGTAGAGCCTGGCAGCGATTCTGTCGTGCCAGGACTGACAGTAGGTGGTTTGAATTTGTTGGGACCTTACAGGAAACTAGGTTTATTTTACGCAGGGAAAAAGCATGTTATGGAGCAAGAATCTGTGAACGTATCTCTAAGGGTTTGCCGCTTTCTCGTGTTTGGGCACTCGTCCGGTCGCAGGATCCGCGTCCGAGTGTTTCCTGGGTTTTTGATCAGGCTGGACGGGTCCTGCGGGGCCCGGAGATGGCAGAGGCATTTAATGTCAATTTTGCCACCATTTATGGGTCCCCTAGGGGCTTCCCTCCACCTCCTGTCTCGAGTGAAGGGTTTTGTCCTGTTGAGGAGCATCCTCTCACCTTATTTGAACTGTCATCTGCTATTGATTCTTGCCGCAGCGATAGTGCTGTTGGCATTGACAGGGTCTCGTATGATGACTTGAAGAGGTTGGATGAGGCCGGTCGCTCTGCCTTGTTGCAGTTCTATCAAGACCTTTTTGACGGGGCACCCATTCCCAAGTCTTGGCTATTTTCTGTTCTGTCCCCTGTCTTAGGACGGGGGAAGGAGCGAACGTGTGTGTCTAGTTACAGACCGATAGCTCTCCTATCTTGCCCTCGCAAGGTTTATGAGAGGATTCTGGTTAGCAGGATGGTGTGGCAGATGGAGAGCCAAGAGCGTGTTTTTGGGGCCCAGTTTGGTTTCCGTAGGCATCGGAGTGCTCAGGATGCTGTCGCATATCTTGAGTCGGGAATTCGAGAAGCTTGGCTCAATGATTGCTTTGCGGCGGTGGTATTTCTGGACATCAAGGCTGCCTATGATATGGTGGACATCCCTTGGGTGAATCATTCGTTGGCTGGTCTTGGTGTCAGCTTAGTGGTCAGGAATGCTATCATGGCTCTTCTTGGGAACCGCCAGTTTGCTACGAGGGTTAATGGCTCCTGGTCTGGTGTGAGGTCTACTGACCGAGGTCTTCCGCAGGGTAGTTGCTTGAGCCCGGCCCTCTTCGCTGCAGTAATTAACGTTGTGCTTGTTGAATTGAACTCTACAGCCAACGTTGTTGCCTATGCGGATGATGTGGCAGTGTGGTTGGCTGGTAAGGATTTGCCCCTTCTCCTGTCTTCTTTGGAGGGGGTGGTCAACGGGGCGGCTGAGCTTCTTGCAGTCAGAGGCTTAGTCCTGTCTGGTCCGAAGACGGAGCTCATGATTTTTCGTCAGGGCGACCCTTGCACAGGCTTTATTACGGTTAATGGGACTACTGTTGTATCTAAGTCAAAGGTTAGATATCTTGGCGTTTGGCTTGACCCACAGCTCAACTGGGTCCATGACACGGCTGCAGTTAAAGAGAGTATTGCTCTCCGTCTTGGTACCCTAAAGTCCTTTGTCAGTAACAAACTTGTTGCAAAGCGAGCCATTGTCTCTACTTTCTACAGAGTGTATATCAGGGCCTGTGTGGACTTTCACCTCCCGTTCCTCCTGCATTCGAATCGTGCAGTTAAATCTGTTCAGGTAGCTGTTAATGATTGTTTAAGGGTTCTGTCTGGGTGTTTGCCTTCGACGCCCATCTCGGCTCTTTTGATTGAAACAGGGGAAGCTCCTGTTGCAATTCGTGCTAAGGAGATCCTTCTTAGGTTTTGCCAGCGGGCTGTTGCGAGGGGACCTATGGACCCTCTTGCTTGTATCCTGTCCGACTATGTCACCCTGCCGCCACGTGCCCGGGCATTACTTGGGACGCTGGGCATGGGTGCGTCTTTGTTGTTGGATCAGGGCTTGACAGGGTTCCCGAGACCCTCTCTGGTGCTTCCGCCTCGCCCTTGGGTGTGGTGTGAGTTAGCTCACTCTGCCATCTTACCTGTTGGGCAGTGCATCAGGGGTTTTCGTCAGCCCCTTTTGTACATTTATTGTGATGCGTCCTTTCATCGAGATGCTTTTGAGGGGGGGGGTTGGGATTTTTATCCCGAACCTTCATCTGAGCTTTAGCTTTTTCCTGGCTGGGCTCCCTTCTTCTTTTGTTGCCGAATTGGTTGCTATTTCCTTGGCAATAGATGTGGGCCTGGATCTGCATGCACCACGGTTTTGCGTTCTCTCTGACTCCCTTGCAGGACTTGGTTTCTTGGCCCAAAGCTTTAAGTCTTTAGACGCGACCCACCCTCTGGCTGTTGACATTGGCTGGAAGCTGTTCACCGCTTTGCAAACTGGGGTCAGCATCACTGTTGCTTGGGTCCCAGGTCACTCTGGGATCTTTGGTAATGAGGCTGCTGATGACCTTGCCAGGCGTGGCTGGTGTAGCCGGTCTGATCCTGTTTCCTTTCGTATTGGGCCCAGGGATTTACGACCGGTTGTCTCTGCCTTGTTCAACGGTGAGTGGCAAGCTAGTTGGGCCACGGATTGCAAGGGGCGTGCCCTTTTTGACATCCACCCGTCGGTCGCTGATCCGAAGCCTTTGGGCAGGCTCTCGCGAGCAAGTGCGGGCCTGCTTTCAAGGCTTCGAACTGGCCATGTTCAACTTCGGGCTCACCTTTACAGGCTTGGTTGGTGCTGCTCTCCAGTGTGTGTTTGTGGTGAAGGAGAGGAGACTGTTAGTCATTTTCTCCTTTATTGCCGTCAGTGGGTTACCCACCGGTGCCCCCCACTCAGTGTCGTGGGTGTTAACTTGCGGGATGTGTTAGGGGTGCCTCCACATGTGGAGAAACATGCCTTGTTTGCAGTTTTGGGTTTTTGTAAAGCCACCGGGCGGTTTTTGTAGTGGCCATGCTGTTGTTGTTGGCCCCCCTTCGTTCCAAAATGTACTTTTGTGAATCAATGATATAGCTGATAATGTTAGTTACGTGACATGGTGGAATGGTTGTGTCTCCTCTGTATAGTTTTTAAGTTAGATTTAAGTAGGCTAAGTAGATTACGAGTGTATGACGTTACGGTCTTTAGACTCGAATAAAGCAATCAAATCAAAATCAACCTTCACTAATTTAACCTTAACAATTATATTCGTAGTGTGAGGCGTAAACAGTCCATCCACTCCGTAATAATTGTTGTAACTTTATTTTCCGAAGAAAAACGGTGATTTTTATTTTGGCGGTTTTTAGGCGTAACCAAAAAAAAAATAGCGCTCCCTGTGAAAGCAATCAAGTTCACAAACAGCTACCGGTTGCGGGTTTTCTCAGTCAAAATGGCATTTTTCGCCATTAAGAATGAAAAATTGGTAACCAAGGAAACAACCATGCAGGCAAGTTAGAATCCTTTAGTCACCCCCTGATCCGTAATTTTTCTTACAACGTGCGTTTTGGTCGGCCGCACACTGCAAGTCCAATCACTCTGTTTTACTTTAATTTCTGTTCCCTACAGAAAAGAAAGTGGGTATTTTTATTTCGACCAGGACAAGTCAAAATAAAAATGTGGTTTTTCGTGGGAAATTGTGACAACGCATGCACTGGCCACACTCCACGAAAATCCCCCAAACTTGGATCGCTCATCTGTTGGAACTATTCCCCGAATCGGAAGCATTTTTAAAAAAAATGTCGGACTCGAATCCCAATGACAAGGTCTCCACTATGAGTGCCAGAGATTTTCCATGCTTTTTTCCATCCCGAAGGTTTGGAAAACAAGAATTTCCTATCCCGAAGGTTTAGGTAATCCCGGTAGGCCCCCAAAATATGTAAGGTCGCTAAGGAAGTGGACGATTATTCACAAGGCACAATGCTCGATCCTAATTCACTCCTTACTGCATAGCTAGGGGACTATGCACATAGCGTTTACATATTAGGCTATCAGCAGAATTTATCCTTCTGCTGCACCTCGTAGTCAGGGATCCAACCTTTCAGTCAGATCCCACACACTAACTAACTTGAGCCCTCGTCTCCAGGCTTCTTTTATACTCTGGAGAACAATGGGCTCTTGCCTGAGGCTACTGGCGAACAGGTTCGATCCGGTTCCAACTGGGTTGCAGAGGACCCGTGTCTCCACCTGGCGGCTGGCAGCTGTCCAATTCCTGAGTCTGCAGTAATTGGAAGGCTGGCAGGCCGCCATGATTGAGGCAAGTCGAACTACGAAGTGTTTGCTTCGTGAGTTGCGTGTTGCCTATCATGTAAGCCGGTTACACACTAAACTATAAACTAATCCACAGAATAGAGCAGTGACACGACGTAGTATTATTGTATATAACTCTATGCTGGAGCCTTAATGGGTTAGCTGCAAGGGGCACTTCAGAGAGAAACAGAAGGGCGTCATACTGAAGCCGATGCTGTGAAGAGTGATTTCTTAGACCTAAACCGCGCGAATTTTGTTGTTGGAGAAAACAACGTTATTTTAAGCCTAAGAAATCTGCCCTTCCGTTGTTTTTCCTTCCATTTTTATGTAGTGCACCTTGTAGTTATGCCCTCCAAAACCCATACTGGTGCCAATATGGCGGTAAATGTCACTCACTGCTATATACATGGGATAATTCTAGAATACAAAGGGAAAAAAAACAAGGAAATACAGGTGCAGTGCAAAGCAAGGCTCAAGAAACAAGATGAAACACGGCGAAATATGATAAAGCGAGATATAACAAGATAAAACGAGGCAACTTTATATCAACGTGACCATAAACAACCTCAGACGAGTGGTGTCAAGACAGCCTACAGACACCACCTTCCTGGTGGGCGACAGAAGGCCGTAATCGCTTCCTTGTAACAATATAGTGTTTAAGCTACGTGCCGTTTCAACCACCGATCCAAAGTATTGCTGTTATCGACGTATTTTGTAATTGTTACCCTCGCAGAAGCATTGTTGCCTGATTCCGATTGGGTTCAAAGAGTTTTAGCGAGCGTAAACCACTCCTGGTCATCTACCCGACGAGCTCCTTCGGCCAACAAGGGAAACGAGAAGTTCCCCCTTCACCCAACAACGATGATTGAAGTTCGTTTCGTAAAATGAAAGAAATGCATTCATACTGTTAATCCATTACCTATTTATCTCTGTACTCGTGGTCGGTTTTCCGTCATGGTGTGATGATGTTTTACCGTGAAATTTATGCGAATCTCGAAATATCGAAACGATAGTTCATTTAGGGACTATGAACGAAAAACTAATTTTTTTTTTACGCTTGTATTTTAAAAAGAGGGATAGTGAGTTTTAGTTGGAAATATTAAATGAGTTGCAAATATTAATTTGGTTGACGGCTGGCAGTTTCCGTATCAAAGCACAAATGCAGCCAGTGCCAGGGCTCGAAATGAGCGGTATCGCATCGCAATTTGCACCACAAATTTAAACTTTAGCGATGCAAATTATATAATGTATCGCAGTTCAGCGACGCAACTGTATTAAACGAGACAACATACCAATGTAGTTGGATGACATGGAGATGCTAATCTCTCCTACTTATAGACAGGCCAAGCGTCGCACAAGCATTCTGGGAAATCGTTGATCCTACCATCACCTTCGATATTTAGTTGGCGGCGCTTTCGTTTCAGACACGGGTCAGAATAGTCTTTTACGTGCATCGGATGCCATAGTCGTGACCAAGCATCCGTGCGTGTAGCAAACTAAAAGTGAAACAAAAATGGCTATTGTTTTGTACTAAATAAATTATTCTTTAAAAGTTGCTAATCATTTTTTGTGACTGCTAAGCAAATTTTTATTTTGTATCTCATTTCTGCTATGCAATTTTTCTAAGACAATTCGAGTCCTGCAGTGCGCATATATATGTAATATATGTATATAGTTTTGTAAACAATTCAGATAGGAGGGCCGGATCTCATACGAAACTTGGTTATTTAGCGCCCACTAGTGGTGATTATGTGTAAATTGACTTTATTGGTGATCTGTTGTTGTTGTAGTTAGGTTGGGTTAGGTTAGGTGACTTAACTCGGATTAAACGGGTTTTTTTCTGTACGCTGCTGGGCTGCATGGAGAGCTATGTAGCGAGTTTTGCTGAGCTGTTTACGAAAAAAAATTATGTTGCCAGGGTGGCGACTGCTCACTTATTGTTTCAGTTATTCTTCCACTTATTTTCCCACTTTTAAACAAAAATGTTTAAACATTACATAACAATGCTTTAACCTTGATCGCTGTGAATGACCAGTCATTTTGAAAGCCATACTTTTGCAACACTGGGCTGACGTAAGCGATTTAGAGACGGTTTTATCGAATGCTGCCTACGGAGGTAGAAAACTGTCTGAACGCCGAGAAAGCGTTCTACCACCGAAGCCTGCATTCGGTAAAAATTGTTCTCTAAATCACTTAATGCCGGCTATCTTTGCAAAAAGTGTGGTAATAAGTGTCTTATTACCATAATTTAATCGGTTCTGGAATAACTTACTTACGATTTGACGACATTTTTTGTAACTATCATGAAAGCGTTTGCAGATTACATTGTTGTTGTAGTTTAGCTTTTATTGAACACGAGTCCAAACTTGGTAATCTGAGCAAATCCCATTGTTGTTATTGCTGAGATTGATGTTGTTGCTGTTGTAGTTGTTGTTTCTTTGTTAGGAAGCACGAACCCAAGCAGGCTTATCTGCTCCATGACGATGAGAGGGATACTGTAGTTAGAGAAATCCAAGCGGGAAACCCAGGATCTTTAACATGTCACAATCAAAACGAGCACGAGGTGCCACAGGGCCCTTCTCCTCCCGAAGATGCCAGGGGGCGGCCGAGGCCAGGATTCGACCCGGACCTCCCCGACACTGAGACTCTTCGTAATAACAATGGTGTGCGTGCACTTCTTCACGACGTTGGCGAAGCATAGTCATGACGTCATAGTCATTGTGGAAGAATCGTCGATGATTTGGCTGTGTTTGTCATTGTTCCTAAGTGTCCCTTTTTAACCTATTGGGAATTGATTGTTGTAATAGTTTAAATTGAGTTGACGCAACAATGTTGGCCAGCTGCTTATTTATTTATTTATTTACTACCCTACGAGAGCCTAATGGACACTACTCCGTACACTGCTTTATGGGGCCAGCTGTTCTTACGGTTATTACAACATTCAACTGCCAATCAGTTAAAAGGTGATATGCATAGGTTATTACCCGCTTTCCGAGTACTGAGATTAACAATATCGAGGCCCCGCAGGGGCCGAACCATTGTTGAGCTCAGTACGAGGAAAGCGGGTAATAACCTATGCGTATCACCCAGTTGCGTAACAATTGAAAAGCGCATTCACCGTCATTGTTATTGCAACATCGTCTTTGTTCGCTGAACGGGAAAATCGGCATTAGGATTCGTTTTTTTGTGCAAACATTCTTGCATGCACAATCACATTGTCAAGCTTTCTCGAGCAAAAGAACGTCAGCACGATTCGTTCTTTGTTGTGCGCGTGCTGGCCCTTTGTCGATCCCAGTACTCCAGGTCTAGGATGAAGGTGTCATACAAGCATTCTTGTATAGTACTGAGATCGTCTCAACTGGGTGATAATTTCGGTGCAATGCTTACTGTCAAGTAGCACAACAATGCCCAATAATATAGTGTCCAGCGTTTGCTCATACTGGAACATTGTCTCAACTCTTCGGTTACGTGGCTGTGGGCCGCTTTATGGTGTGAATGATAAAATCTGTTAACCAGTTACGTGATTAGTTTAGTTTATTTACGGCGCTCTGACCCCTACAGGTCATCAGCACCACCAATAAATCCTACATAACCTTATCATCAATATTAAAACACTTATGACGAAAATTAAAACTAAAGGCAAGAAAATCTTCCCGACACAAAAAGCAACTACTGCCTTCAGTCGCCTGTAAGTATTCCTATTGGCTGAGTGCGGTGACACACCCAATAACACATTCAATGCACTCGGGAATTCACGAGTGATTAGACGAGATTAGACGAGACTTACAAACAATGAAAATGATAAAAGTATATGGTAATAAGCGACAAAAAATAGGCGACGCCGGATTCGAACTTAAGGAGTCGAGTTGCTCGTCAAACACGAATCTCGAATGCGACGTGATTTTGACGTAACCTTTGGCCATGTGGCACGCAAACATTGGAATGATTGCGTCAAAATGACGTCACTTTCTTCATTCACGCGTGACGAACGCATTCACCCCCAGGAACCGTGCGTCGTTTATAATTCGTGTTACTTTACATGGATGGACCATCGTGTCCCTGGTAGGTCTAACCTTGGTGGTAAGGCTTTCGTGACCCGAACCTAATTCCATCAACCCTTCCTTTAAAGCCGAGCCATTGTCTTCATTTAAACTTTTGTAATTCAAAATTTTTAGTTTTAATTCATAATTTTTAGTTTTATGTCGAATAGCGGTAAGCAAACGTCAGGTCCTTGCATGCCGACTGCATCTGCAGCAAAATTTTTGTTTAAAATTTTTGTTTATTAAAAAGCGTTTTTAAGATTGTACATTTGACTTAGGATGATTTAACCTGCATTTTTATTCCTTTTTCCATGTTTTTATTGTTTCTTTTTATACATGTTAGCTGCAGGTGTGCAGAATATGCCAGAACGCTAGAACGAGGTTCGCGGGAAATTTCAGAGTACTGTAGAAATTCACTGAAAAATGGCTTGCCTACATAGTGACAGGTTGTGGAAATTTGAAAAATCTGTAGGAAAATTTCGTGGGAAATTTTGTCCTGTAAAAGAATTTTATGCACCCCTGGTTAGCTGCTCCTTTAATTTCGGACTGGTATAAGTGGAGGGTGAGCTCCCTTCTCTGTCCGATACAGTTTTTTTGCTGTATGAATGAATTTATTATTATTTTTCTTGTTTCATTGATTTTTAAGAATTTCTTTAAGATTCTCGGCAAAGGAAATTTTATGTTGCGTGAAAGGTTTGCGGTTTTGTTGCTTTCCGTTAAAAATCAAAAATATAAAAAAATGAGTAAAATAAAAATGAAATAAAAATACTCTTTGATGAAAATGATGAGTCAGCAGTTGGAGAAGAAAATAAGTTTTCGTCTGGAAGATGTGAGGGGGGTGGGGGGGCGCGCCCCAGCCCCACCTGCCGATTTGTGAATTATGCATCAGGTGTATCGCGGGTGGAACAATTGAATTATGCATGGCGGGGGCGGCAGGTCTCCATCCATCGATATTCTTGAAGTAGTGGAGCCCGTTAGCGATGCACGTAACATAGCACGTTTTATCGTTATTTTTTTAAAGCAACACTACGCATCGAAGCATTAAGACAACCAATTGAGATTTTAAAGAGCACGTAGCCTGTTTGTAGGTTTCGTCGACTGCTTTCCCCCCCAGGACATGGTTTGTACGGCAGTTCATACGCATCGTGAATGTTAACAGATCTAAATACGACAAATTCAGTGTCACGATATATTTTTTAATTCTTTTTTTTTTGTCATAATAGTTCTTATTTTAATAAACCTATTTCTTCCTGTCTGGGAGACATCTACATACATCAGGCGGTCGAATGTGTTGAGAAATAGGTATAACGGGGCGCCGGAATTGTATATCGACACAGCGTCACGTTAATTTCGGGATTTTCTTAAACACTGGCCTGCCTGTGCGACCCGGAGTTACAGTAATTCCGGATTCTTAATTTGCTTTAAAAGTGTCTGATGTAATCCGGAATTGTGGTAACACGGAGTTACCCTGACTCTTGATTTTTTTCTAAAATACGGACGCCTGCAAGGGAACCGGAATTACCATTAATAAAATCCCTGTCTCGCTCGCGCTTTCACGCTCGCTGCGGCTATACGTATAACATCAGAAACCGCAACCGTGTAATTGTCAAATTAGACAAGAGTTAGGGTAACTCCGTGTTGCCTCAATTCCGGATTATTTCATACACTGAAAACAAATTAAGAAGCCGGAGTTACTGTAATTCTGGATCTCACACGCCGGTCAGCATTTAAAACACCCCGGAATTATTCTAACTTCGTGTCGATACAAGTCAGCACCCCTGATATTATAATGCCATATTCACTGTGGAGCTTGCGTGAGCCAATCGTTGAGCTAGGCGCAAGAGGCACACGGAGGTTTTGAATCTTGGTTTTGAATCACGTAACCGCGCCCCCCCCGGGAAAAGACAGAAAAAGAACTGACCGTAAATAAGACAGATCCATTGTGGGCCCCTCTAAGCCCGCGCCTCGAGGGCTCGTAAATCTGGCTATGACCAAGTTTAGCAAGGGACGAACCCAGCAGTCACCCCTTGCACGCCACACACATTTCATTCCAAGTTTTATGTTCCGTTGTCAATAATTTTGTTTGGTGTTAAACATTCCGCCTGCCTTATAACAGCCACGCGCAGGTCGCCATCCGCGCAGGTTACCATCGCACTGTCACGCGAGACTCGGCATAGTAATACAATGCCAACTGAGATAATAGCTGCGTTCTTCGCAGCGAGGAACTCCGCTGCTATCTCAGTTGGCCTTTGGCGTAGTATAATCGAAACTACATGAACACAAAATTGTGTCGTCGCAAACCTGAAAGATTTTGGTATTTTAACATCACACTTTATAATTTTTTTAGGCTAATATCTTGTAATTTTTCTTCGGCGATCTATTGGCATAAACAATTGTAATTTTTACCGTATTAGTCTTTTAGATTTTTGATCTCAAGGTTATTGTTAGCAAACGATTAAAAGTTAGTACATGCATACACACTGTTGAATCGTCATGGCTACTGTACGCGCGCAAAGGATCATAGAATCGCAGGATACTATTAAATTAGTTCCCAATATTCACCAGAAAATCTCCTAGATGCCACATTTTAAAAAGGGTTTCTACCGAGGGATTGACTAACAGTAAGTAAATAGAACTTTGGGGCCGTACTGGATGATTGTGGAGGATCGAGAAAAATGGCGCTGGGAGGAATGTACCTTTAAATCCTCAGTTGCACGCAGTGCTTCAGAAAGTGTGGTGTCTGACCACCTTTGAAACTAACTATTAGTAGTAGAGAATGCGTTTGAAATAAATCACCTTGTGACAGGACATGCACTTCATGTCATAAGTCGCTATGCGGGTGTCCCCATCTGTCCTATTAATCATTACAGATTCCGAATATCAACAAATAAAACCGGGGCCCTGTTCCATCCATGGGTTATGGAGCCGGCACATGCTCGTTTTGAGCACTGTAAACCATGCGCCGTGACGTCACCATGAGTTGACCAATGACGAACGAGAACAACGGCTGTTTGGCCGTCTGATTGGACTAGCCCAGTCACGTGATATGAAAGTCACAGCAAAAAGCCATGGCGTGTGGTATAATCACTCTGCTTTTGTTTCCTGTTTAATCTGCAAACCAGTAGGACATCGAACACACAAGTGCAAGTAGCCATAAATAATATGAAACGCAGTCATAACAGGTATAAACTATAGATGTGACCAACCCTAAATGGCAACTGTCCGCACCAGGATAGACGTATGACTTATTTATTTATTATCTTGTTAATGTTTCATAAAAGTTTTGTGTGTGTAGAAAAAGGTTGGTATGTGTCCCAATGAGGCACCGTACAGGGTTGATCACGCAGCTTAAAAATGGCCGGCAAACAGCACTATATAAGGATAGTGAGGGAGAGCGAATTTCGTGTGTTAGCTTTGCCATATGTGGTTCGTAAAAATACCCCGAATTGTTCTGGTATTTGCGACAGGGCAAGGCCATCTTCACGAATGTGAATTGTGTGGCGCTCGCCATTTGGCCATGAGATATTAAAATTCATTCGCCATTGTCTATTAGTTACTCACCATGTATAGAAATAGTTTTGGCAGGTGTGTTGCTACTTAATGTTTAAGCATTGTTTTCAATAATCTAACTCTCCAATCAGGTAAATACGCTAGTAACAATATTGAATGCTTGGTTTGATTAGCCATTGTGATTCTGCATACAACAACGCAATCCGCTTGTTTCTAGCTAATACAGTTCTCGATGTATGACAATTTCACCATTATAGGGTTTGTTAATCAGTCGCCGTTATAGCCAGTACTTTATTTTTTATTTTTGACGAGCCTTGTGTCAGCCAAAGCAATTAATGCTTGTATGGCTGAACCGGCTCAATTTCGAACATTACCAGATTAGATGAAGAAATCTGGTAAAGGGAGATGCCAGCCCAGGGTTTCGATCCGGGAAACCTCCGATCATCGTCGGGGCCGAAAGATTGTCCAGAATTAGCCAGAATACATCCTATAGCCATTGAAGGAGCATGGTAGCCTCTCACGCTACCCTGGCCGGCAGTCCTGGCGGTGACTTTACCAATGTCCCCTTTCCAGGAGCTCGACCAGATCCGAAAACCTCGAGCAACCAGGCTGAGCTCTCTCGCCGCTCAGCCACGATGACCACAATGTTTAAACCTTGTTTACTGAAAATCAAGTCGCCAACTACTGAATTTCCCTCGCCATTTGGCGAGTGGCGACCGACATTGGTGAAAGTTGGCGCAATGTTTATATTTGCTGTCATCGTTGAACTCCACGGTGGGCCGGCTTAAGCTACGTTTAACAGCGCAATGTTGTCTGTGCTTTTTCGGTCTTGGTCAAGCGGTGAGCACTATTTGCGCTAGTAACCCTTCTATGGCGTAACGGTGCGACTGTAAAGAGTTACTACGTCTGCTTTAATGGAGTTTAAAAAAGAAAGTTTTGACCAAGTCATTAGCCCCGGGCCCTTGCTCGGTGCACATTCGAAATAATGACGTGTAAGAGGAGATGATGAAATACGAAGGGTACTATTATCTTCCGTCGAGGTAATGATGATGTTGCTTCCTCTGTTTGGTAACCCCATTTTCGGCACAACCCTAGGTTCATATTTCAATACTATAGTGGTTTTGTTTTGAGTTACCGAATCCATCCACTTCTAGTGAGGCCGCCTATCGGGTTCTCAATACTTTTAAGTATGGTTCTTCGTAAGTGATACCTTTTGGACAAAGAATCCGTTGTGATGGTTGTCTTTTTTTTTAAAAATTGAAATGCCGAAGGCGCTGAAGAAATTGAAATCAATTAAAAGCCCAGAAAGTGCACATAAAATGCAATCAATTGAACTTTTTGAGCTTTCCGTTGACTTAAATATAAAGAGGGTTGTATTTCAGCGCAAAAAATTAAAAATCTTCGGTTCGAAATAAATGGAAGGGAGAAATAAGGTAGTATCAGGCCACCACAATTTTTTTCCCCGCGTATACGAAAATAATTGAATTAAAAATAATACGCCACAAAATCAATGAGTATGACTATACTCTTAGCCAAGAAAGAATGTTTACCTTTTATGGGCACTTCACTGTTTCAGTAGAAATAAATGTATTATCGGTTACTCTCTTCTGTACGAGCCGTCGTATGTTAAAAGTTAAAGACGATTCACTTTTATAACGTACGATGGTTCGAACAGAAGCGAGCAATCCATAACGCATTTATTTCTATTAAAACAGGGAAATGCCCATACAAGGAAAACATTTTTTCTTGAACATGTCTATAAGAAGCCACAATAAATCATAGGTCTTTAGTTTTACAACGCCTTGAAATTCTCATCATTCGCAGTTTTTTAGTCTTCTGTACAGCCGTGCCGGCTGAGAAAACTATTGCAACGACTTTGTCCGTCCGTCCATCACTTTTTTCAACTTCGCAACAGTACCAGAAATTGACGACCACTGTTTACAACGTTCGATTCAGTGTCAAAAGTTAGTTAAATAACATGGCAAATTAAAACATCGTTGCCTCCTTATAGCTAATATAGACTTCTTCGACTTAACTAAATTAAATAATAACATTTCATCGTCGAATTGAAATTCTAAAGATTTGTGTTAACGCAGCCGTAAAAACAAAAACGTTTTAGCTTCGTTTAAAAGAGTCTTGTCGCATTGTTGCATGAATGAATAGGCTTACGATCGAACCAAATTCTCCATTAGGCCTATCTGCTACTTACGAAACTAAAACTTGCCGTTAAAAAAATTAGGCCTAAAAAATGAAAATTAGATCTAAAATCACGTTACCATGGCAACGTCAATAGCTAATACGAGTCGCAGCTGCAGCGTTTCTACTGTCCCTTCCCTACTACCACTGATCTATATTAGGCTGCGTTGCGCATTACGTTGTAACACTGTAACTGTGTGCGCGGAGGCATGCCGTGTTGCAAGAATGAATAGGCTTACTGTATACAATCCAAATCTCCGTTACTTGCTACTTATGAAATTAAAGTTGTAAATTAGGCCTAAACGCTGACAATTTTGCCTAAAACGTAAAATAAGCTTAAAAGCTAACACATTTGTAACGGCCAATTCTGATGATTACTGTTTTAGATTATATAATAGAGATAGCTATTGTAGTGCATGATAGAGGTGTGCGCCTCAACATTGGAAGTGGAGTAACTGTACAGAAGACCAATGCGACTAGATAGTCGCTGTAGCCCCTTGTTTTCAACATAGAATAAAGGAGGCATCGCATAAAAACGGAATACGAGCTGGTCAGTTGACATGGGACCTCCGTCTTGAATGTCTAGATGTTTTACATTTTTACATGCACCAACAAGAATGACAACTTTGTCTTCCGTTCAAAACTTACAGCCAACCCCTGTGACCAGTGATGACTTTTCTCCTATCCCTTTGTTCGAAATGATGACTGTCGTCATACCTCCTCTTCTTTTCCATGTTGGTGTCCGAAATATGGAAATAAGACATTTGGCTGAAGCAAAAACTCCTTAGGGTTAGGCGGGCTAGCAGAACTGCTAGCAATACATCCCATGTTTTGAGAATGTTGTGGTTCAACGTCTGGGTGGCTTTAAGGTTTTTTCCCGGCTACTTAACCTCCACACAAAAATTAAAGAGGTTGTGTATTTTAATTCGACTGCAATGTCATCTTTAAAAAAATGTAAGCCAAATTTTTTTCCAGCTGTACTGCATCAAAAATGTAATGAATTTGTGATATTTGTGGATTGTATTTTGAATTTCTAACAGAACTTCTGTTCAAGAGAGTTGAAACTGCGGAAGCATATTTTTTTTCCTGGCTACAGCCCTGCTAATCACCACTAGCATAACTAGTCTGTATAGGCTAATCGTTGAGGCCATGGACTGTGGAAAAATTTTTTTTTTAAACATGTCAACGTCACCAAGAAATGATACTTCCCTATATCCACCATTTCTTCTTTCCTCCTCCAAGCTCTAGCCCCTTCACAACCATGAGTGCCATATGATAACCTAACCCCCCCCCCCCAACCGGTTAATGCAACCCTGCTCTGTGAACTTAATGACTATTGAAAAGGTTGAAAGGTCGGGGAGGGCAATTAAAAAGTATATATAGATATAGTTGCTCTCCCCCTATATTCCCCATCCCTACGATTTCTCCTCCCTATTTTTTCATCTTTGTACCGACTCCTACTGCACTCTACTCCCCTTCTCTGCCTGCTCTCTTCTCCTTTTCTCCGCTGTCCTCTCCCACTGCTCCCCAACTCACTCTTCCTCCTTCCTTATCCTCCCTCTCTCCTCTCACGCTCTGCCCCACCCCCATCATTATCCGCTTTTTTAGTCCCGGAATTGTACTCATAGCCTGTAGGGTGAAAGGGCATCCCCAGTCCCACCAGAAAATTGTCATTGGATATCAGATTTTAGGCGATTCGACAGATTCAATACACAGAGATGACAACCGATGTTCTGTTTCAAACATCAGGAAAGAAAAAGACTAACAAAAATAATCTAAATAAATAAATAAAAAGAAAATATTCGATTTATGAAAACTTCCTTATACAGTAAGTCAGTTTGGATGAACAGTTCATAGACGCATGTCTCTCTTGGCACTTGCACATTCTCCTCCATGTGAAATAGTATACTATTTCATATGGAGGAGGATGTGCAAGTGTATAGCTGCCGGGTTCAGCGAAGTTCAGTTGGGGGCCCCGCATCACTCCGACTTCCATTGGAACCTTGCCAGACGCTTTACAGAAACATAGCCCTTTCTAAGACGTAGCAGCAGTCAGTCCGTTTCTTAAGTGCATCAACAAACTGTACTTCTTGACGGCTAACAACTTGGGAAAGGGAGTTTTCAAGAAAACCTGGAATATTACACCAGGATTAGTGCCTTTGATAAAATGCTACAGCAGCACCGAAAGGCAAGCTGCAGGGCAGGCGGCGTTCTTAACTTGCTTGCTTCTAGCTTATAATGATCTACAAACAACGCTGGTGGACAGCGTCTGTAGCTAAGATGGTAATTCTGCGAATGAAGCTGGAAAAGGAAGAGAGTACGTATCCCTTCTCTCATCGTCTGTAAAAGTCTTTTGTTCTAGTTGTCTTCCGTCGTCCATTTTGGGAAGGACCTCTTGTTGTCTTTGCCGTCTTGTAACTGTTACCTCACTCTGTCACTATTACTCGAAACCAAGCACAGACTGTTTTGTCGTTGTTTGGGCTCGTCACTGCCGTCAGTGTAGATACTGTGTGGCTCAGATTAAGGACACTTTGCTGGTGGTAAGTCAACAAGTAAATTGTTTGGCCTAAATCGCCTAAGTTGTTTGGCCTAAGTTGTTTGGCCTTACATTCAGCAGAAATGGAGCCCCAAGCAAGCAGTAGTTCCTTGCTGAAACCAGTCCGGTTTCGTACTTGTTAAATTACCATGACCAGTCATGGCCTGTAAACTATCCCGACCGATCTACGGCCCGTCCTATTGTGTGCGCAGCGTATCTTGAGTCCTGCAGGTATTTTATGAGCGGCTACGTCATCCTGGAGGGAGCGGCTTTAATCGACGGCCGCCTTTGGTTTATAACCATCTAGGATATCAACAAGGCACTCTGCTACCAAAATATACAATCGATTATCTGTGTTCGTTTTGGGGCGAACTCAAGATAGGCCGCGGACACTATAGGGGGGGTAGACAAAATGGCATCCACGAGTGGTCTATTTCATTTATTCGAGCTCTGTTCGGGAATTGGAAAATCAAATCGCGCTGGTGAACTTTTGACCGGAGAGTCCCGCCATCGACATGAAAAATAGCGGCAACTAACAAAAAAACTTTACCATCTTAATCCCAGTAATCACACGGAAAATAGTGTAAACGTATAAATAAATAAACTTCCGTATATAGCTTTTTGCCACAAGGCTATTAAATTCCTTGACTGCACATAGCTCTTCAGTAAATAGCAAAATGTTCTGTTTTCCAGAAAGTGATTTAAGGAACGAGTGGCAGAATTCTTTTGTACTGAAGGTGTCGCCCTCGGTTGACAGACATTGGCACTTGCGACGGCCATATTGTCGCGTATGCTACTTTTCATCAAAGATCCGGCCGTTACTGTGAATAGGGCAGTGACACAATGTAGTATTATTGTGTATAACTCTATGGCTGAAGCCTTAATGGGTTAGCTGCAAGGGGCACTGCAGAGAGAAACAGAAGGGCGTCATACCGAAGCCGATGCTGTGAAGAGTGATTTCTTAGACCTACAACGCGCGATTTTTGCTGTTGGAGAAAACAACGTTATTTTAAGCCTAAGAAATCCGCTCTTCCGTTGTTTTCCCCTCCATTTTTATGTAGTTATGCCCTACAAAACCCATACTGGTGCCAATATGGTGGCAAATGTCACTGCTCTATAGTAGAGCCCTGCCAGAAAAGTGCCTTTGCTCCCAACCACAGAGCATTCTCTACTGACGAGCCCACACAAAGGTGAAACAGTCAGTCTTGAGATCTCTATGGGAGCGAGCAGCTTGATTTCAAGTGATCAACTGCCATAAATAAGCCTAAATATGGGTGTCTTAACATTCAGGGGGATGGCGCCCCAAGCAAGCAACATTTTCTGCTTTTTAGCTTGATGGATAAAACCAGTCCGGTTTTCGTGCTTTTTAAAGCGATCCTCTATCGCTCTCTCAATTTCTGGCTTATCTTTCGTGGAGAATCATTCGTTTTATCTTCGGGCTTTATTTTTCTTCGTGCACTGCATATTATTTTCTGGCGATGGAATGGGAGATGCCCCGTGCAATTTCTCCGTAAATCTTTAAGAATCTGTTGAAACATGAAGCATGTATTTATGTTTGACTTAGGATGCTATTTGCATATGTGTATATTTAGGTACAGCCAGCCTAGGAAGATTAGGAACTTTGGCCACTACTGTAAATACAGTGGTTTGCCAAAAAAAAAAAAAAAAAAAAAAAAAAAAACTGGCGATGCGGGAACCGGCATTTTGGTTTCAGCCAGGGGCTTATTAACTCGTACTGTGCCCTGAGGCATATACCTAGAAAGACCTTGGATTAATAACGCCACTTCGTTACGGAATAACTCACTTGCTACACTTACCGCTCTAGCAACGCGTGCAAAACTCCGTTAGAAACACTGTAGTTTCTCAATTTTGCCACGAGACCACCAACTGCGGACTTTCGCGTCACTAGCGGAAGTGACGTTAGAGCCAGGCGACCACCGCCAATCTCCTGTACATTACCAGCATACGCATGGCTTTACTTTCAGTTTCTGTCCTGGCTTTATCCGGAGGTAGTGGTGGCCGACGTATCGCGTCCTACAGATGGCGCAGCACGTTTTGATCGCGCGAGCTTTCGATGGAAAGTTGCACAGATTTTGTAGGGAGTGAATAGGGCTTCGAAAGACGAGCCCCCTCACCTCCTCCTACTCACCATAATGTGGGCCCTCCTGCGTAGCCTCACTATAGGGGCCTCTATCCTCACCCTAATATGAATCCCAGTCAGGAGGGCCATCGGCCCTAGGTAAAAGTTCGTGCATGCGAAAACAGGAAGCTGAAGATGCGATAGTAACATGCAGGTTTATTTGACGCCAGGAGGAAGGAAACTATACTGAGAGTACACAATTTGTGCATTGGTAGTACACAAGCTGTGACGAGAACATTCATTCATGTGTACTGTCAGTACACATCGTTTTCAGAGTGGGGGTTCGAACTAAGGAACTCCTGATCATCGCACAGATGCGCCCAATCTCTGTCATCTGTGCCATCTTTCCAAAATCACAACAAAGACCAGTGGAATTCGCTGGGAAGCCAAAGGCCCAAAACTTATGAGTTTTCGCTTTTGTGCTCTATTTTGTGATTCGAACCGGCGCCCAGTTAGTTTGCAGTGCACTACTCTGACCACTCGGCCGCTGTTGTTCACTTTGTCTGGGATCGTCGGAGACTCCTCACAAATTTCGCATTGCGCTGTGGACTTCGTGTTTTGTTTAGGCCGCTAAAAGTTAATTAAGTGGTTCTCGGGATCCGCACGCATGGGATTTTTCTTAGCGCATGAAACGTTTTTTTACGACACTGTCTGAAAAAAAAATTCCGATCACGCATCAGAACTTTCACCGATATTTCCTGGAGCCGATGACCACAATAGCTCTTCGCTCCATTCACATGATCACCTCGAAACAAACCTAAGGATCCGTTCAGAGGCATGTCACACAACTAAAAACTTGGATCTAAAGAAGGACTTTTGTCAAATGCGCAACTTTTGCGTGCTGTTTTTGGCATTAAAAATCGATATTGTGCTCCACAACAAAATGTAAACCGCCGATTTCGTTTTGTTTGGGAAAAAAAAAAAAGCTATCGCCTGCATCTGAAAAATCACGAATAAAACGTAAAAAAAAAAACACCGTCCGCTCGCATCAATTTTCTTGAGTACCACTCCTGAACCACGTAATTAATTTTTAGCAGCCATATCTGTGCGCCTTCTCAGGGTTAACAAAAAGTTGCCAACGCGGATTGAGGATAAAATTGTCCCACCTTTTGTCATTCAATCATTCAGTGAGATAGGTTAGGAGAGAATGATGCGCACATGAAGAGCTGAAAGCTTCTGTTGCTTTTCACGGGTCAACACCAAGTCAGTGAATGCATTATCATGCAGAGTTGATGGGAGATGGATTTAAAACTACTGAAGACTACCGTCATTACTTTAGAACGGCAGTTTTATAATCTAGAATATTTTTTTAACTTCCGAAGGTTGATTTTTGTCCTTTGGGGTAATTTAACTTTGTCTGTACGAGCAGTTCTTCTCTATAGCAGTGTCGAAGCGAGCACAGCAAGTGGTGAAGTGCCCAATTTGAATACCAAAGGTTAGCTCTACTATGGAGAGAGACGTGGTACAGCCGAGCCTTTTTACACTGGGAACAGTCTCAAAACCCTTCAGAGGAAACGTCTCGGCCGTTAACTCTAGACGAGATACTGCGTCGAACTTTCCGGCGTGACTGTAGAAGTGCTGGATCAAGGGCAAGTATTCTTTATTTCTAGTGTTGGGTTTTCCGGAGACGAATTGCGTCCGTGGCACCGCTGGCTTGAACTATTGCTAGCCATCTTTAAGGGTGAATATACAGTGTACTTAACTTTACAATGCAGTACTTCTAATTTCGAGAAAGGTTGAAACAATTTCTCAGCGACTACCGGCTGAGGATAAAAATTCTTTTCCTCTCGGCGAGAGGAAAAGAGAGGTCTTGCCGTCTCAACACACCCGAGAAAAAATTTGTAGTGGCATGAACTTCTCAATTCAGCGAATACATTAAGTTTTATTTATTTATTTATTTATTTATTTATTTATTTATTTATTTATTTATTTGAT
>JAHWFP010182982.1:0-10835 GCA_023313725.1 Lithobius niger | reverse complement strand
TATGATTGAAGTTTCATTTTGCTTGTTAAAATGTACACGGATAAAAACTGGTGATTTTTAATTGAAATAATCAAATGTACAATTCAGAAAATTGCATCTGTTTAAGTGCTGTTGTGCTTTACGTAACGTATATGATTGGTAAAGCACAACAGTACTTAAACAGATGCAATTTTCTGAATTGTACATTTGATTATTTCAACTAAAAATCACACATTTTTATCCGTGTACATTTTAACAAGTAAAATGAAACTTCAATCATATAACTCCTTTTTTACAGCACACTTGACGTTTTTGTTTGTAATCCGTGTACCTTTTTTACGGCTGTGGTGTCGCGCTATGAAGGTTTATGCATGCAGTCGATTGTTGCATGCACGAAGAATGGATCTGGAGTTTGCTGAGTGGCATTGTTCCCTAAATACAATGGTTAAAACAATGTAAAACAATCAAAATGATCGTTTAGGGTCCCGTAACTCCGGAATGGATCGACCAATTGAAAAAGTGGTCCCTGTAAGGTTGAAGCCCAGGGAAATTTCTGGCTCAGATCATGTTTCAGATTTTAGGTAGGTGCAGTAGTTTTTTCTGAAACCGTGTCGGCCAAGAAGAACAAGAACCAGAACAACAACAACAAGAGAACAGTTTTCAAATTTACGTCTGGTTTCCTACGTTTACTCTTACACGGAATTGCATAAAAGTTGGTGTAAAGTTTGGAAAAGTAGCTTTCTACTATCTGGCCAAGTTTGGTCGAAAAATATTGAATAGAAACGGAGAAATTAATAGTTTTAGTTTTGCTGAAAAGAGGACTTCAATCATATAAATACACGGCTAACGCCGTGTATGATAGATGAACCGGCTCAATTTGAACCTGACTAGACTTTTTAATAGCAGAAGTCAACTAAGGGGAAGTAAACTATGGGGAAGTCAACTAAGGAGACGTAAACTAAGTAGAAGTAAACCAAAGGGAAGTCAACTAAGAGGAAGGGCAAAGTCTGGAGATTCGAACCGAGAAACCTTCAATCATTGTAAGGATCGCTATGTTATCCTAGACAGGCCAGAATCAATCCCTAAGTTGTTGAGAGAACCTGGTAGTCTCTCGCGCTATCCTGGCTTGCACTGTTTGGTAGGAAGTTTGCTAAGGTTCCTTTTTCAGTCATCAACCACATCACCTTCCTGAGGCAGCTGTAGGGTGAGTTCTGCCACCATAGTTGCCGTAACTTTACAGTGAGTAATGAGGAGTCAGTAGGAATCGCAGAGGATTATAAACTCGGTGACCGTAATAATCGTCATGCAGCCTTTTAAAGAGCGATAAATTCCACACGAAGTACAGTCACAAGGCTCAATTTATCCGCCGCTAGTCAAGATTACTAAAACTAATTAACTCATCCAGCTATTTAAAATTACTCACCACTTAACGCTGGACTGCAAGAACAGTAAGTCTACATAAAATAAAATGTCCGTGTCACGTTATTCAGGACACTTTTTCTCCATAAAGAACACGTTCCCACCTCTGCTGACGCTCTGCATTTTGTTTCCTAATCCTCTTTCCAGCAAAATTGTCCCTTTTATCGTCGTGGGGCAGATAATTCAGTTTGGATTCGTGTACCGTAAAAAAAAACCGACCGAACCTTTGCAATAAAAGATACTCCGTCTCTTAATGAAGCATTCCATTTGCATTTTTAATTGAGGCCTTAGCCTGTCGCCATGCGCTCCAAACCTACAACATGTACAATACACACCCAACTTAGTGAACCAGTTTCAGTTTGCTTTATTGAGGCCGTAGCCAAATGCCATGCGCCCAAAATTCACTAAGAATACAACCACCTCCAACAGCAACTACAACCACAACCACCACTATAACGACATCTACTCAGTGAAAAACAACCAACACATCCTCACAGCATAGTTACCTTGTAGCCAACATCATCCTCATTAGGCCACACTCCACAACTCAGCACCATAGAGCACCACTGAGAGACTCTAGCAGGCCAGTCCACTATAATGAGGAAACAGAAAAGGACCGGGGGGGGGGAAGCCGAATTAAACCGCAATACCAATGTCACGAAAGAACGATGCAACAGCGCGTAACCTGGCAACTGGCCGTGGGCCATCCGCATGGGACAGCAGATTAGCGAAGGCAGGAAGCGCATCTAACCAGGGGGCCAGACGGCGCCGCTCTTTACCAAACTTGCGGCAGTGTATAAGGACATGCTCAGCCGTCTCATCAATGAGACACAGAGAGCACCTGGGAGAATTAACCCATCCATACCGGAATCTGTGTACGCGCAGCAATGAGACGCCAACGCGCAAACGCGACAGAATCTGGGCATCTCTGTATAGCAACACATCCAAGTTCGACGCAGTGGAGCACACTGGATGCACTGTAAACAAAGCTCGTCCATCACGAGCTGTCCTCCAGGCATCCTGCCACTGTGCCAGAGACCACCGACGAACAGATACTCGACGCATTCGAACAGAGACTTGAGGATGCAACTGACCACAGTCACCACGCGCAGCCTCTCGCGCCAGTCCATCTGCCACCTCATTGCCAGGAATGCCACTGTGGCCTCTGACCCACCGTAAAGTAGCTACACCAGTACGACATGCAACCCAGAATTTCCACCCAATCGTATATAGAATTGGGTCTTCAACAGCCAAGCTATCCCACGAACGGCGAAGAAACCCACAGGCCGCTTGTGAGTCTGTAACAATCGCAAAGGAGGGAAGACTCATGTCCTGTGCAACATCCAGTGCCACAGAGATCGCCACTAACTCGCACATAGTGCTAGACGTCGCGTCATAGATCACGCGCATACACTCAACTTTCAAGGATGGAATGACTACCCCAATGCCACCTACACATGTCTCTGGATGAAATGAAGCATCACAAAAAATATCGCATTCAGTAGGCTGAGACAAGAACACCGCATACAGCTCATAGCACCAAGTCCATGGACTCAGAGGCTTCGCACACGCCACCGTCGTTGCCCCTGCCACCTGGCGCAGAAGACTTACACCACGACCCGCTTCACCCAGCACATCACGCGCACGTTCACTCAACATGTCATAATCGTGTAGTATCCTGGCAACTGGATCTCTTTGACCCCTGCTAAGATTCCGCAGGCAGAGTGTGGCCAGAAGCTCACGCGCTCGTACCTCAACTGGTGGCTCGTTACACTCAACGCCCAACGCACTAACTGGCGTTGTCAAAATGCATCCAGTGATGATGCGTAAACAGACGTTTACAACAACTTGCAGTGTATTCTCATGTCGCCTTACGCCGCTCAAAAACGGCAAGGAGTAGTCAAGCACGGACCTCACGAACGTGCGGTATGTCGCTAGAAGCGCTCCTCTCGTAACACCCCTGTGAGTCAGTTGCCGCAGTATAGCGGTCCTAGCGAGGACCCTGCCACGAACTTGACTAACATGCTGCGCCCAAGTAAACCGTGAGTCAAGGATTACACCCAGGTACTTAACACTAGCCTTCGGAGTTACAACCTGCTCATTCACCTTCAGAGAAATAGCCTGCAGTACCACATCAGACCTGCGGGAGAACACCACAGCTTCTGTCTTGGCAGGAGCCAGCAAGAGGCCGCGCTCCTGCAGAAGATAAGCAACCCTGTCCAGAACAGCTTGTGCCTCGCATGCTAAGGAAGCAAGATCACTGCCCACAAACCAAACAGCCACGTCATCTGCGTAACAGACAATATTCGAGTACGCACCAAAATTTCAACCAGAACATCATTAATGGCTACAGCAAACAATGTAGGGCTGAGACAACTCCCTTGCGGGAGACCTCTACACGTTGAATCCGCAGCCGACCAATACTTCCCAACACGTGTGGCAAACTCACGGCGACCTAGGAGTGCAACAATCCACTCAATCAAGCATGGTCCCACCCCCATTCGACGCAGAGAGGCCTGAACCCAGGGAATGGAGACTGTGTCATAGGCCGCCTCAATATCTAGAAAGACAGCCAAGACAACGTTCCCCCTAAGCCAAGCCTCTCTAATGCTAGTAAGCAGGAAGAGCACTGCATCTTGTGCACTCCTGTCCCGCCGATAGCCAAACTGGACGCCAGCAAGGCATTCGTGGTATTCCAGGTGCCACTCCAAGCGCTTTACAATCATCCGCTCCAGCACTTTCCGAAGACATGACAGTAGAGCAATAGGTCTGTAACTGGTCAAATCCGACCTCACACTTCCCTGCTTATGCACCGGGATTAGGATGGTAAACATCCACGACGGCGGGATACTAGCCCCTCCTAACAGCCTGTTGAACAGTGGGAGTACAGCGTTACATGACGCATTGACATCTTTCTGTAAATCCGCATACCCAACACCATCAATCCCATCGCACTCGAGCTCCTACACTTCCGTAGTGCTGCCCGGAACTCCGACGAAACCCACGGTACATCACAGACATGCGAGGATATCGAAATATCCGCCGAAACAGAAGGGGGGGCCGAGCCGCTACTAAGCGCATAAACACTGGCAAACCGTACATTAAAGGCTTCTGCCATCTCACTGCCACGAAGAATACTTCTTGCTGGGTTTGGTGGGCCAAAAACCCACTGTACTGCAGCCTTCCCCGCACCACCACCTATTTGCACCAATAATGTATTCTGATAATTAAGTGCTGAAACGATAATCGTGTAATACTTAAACATGTTATAATCTGCTGTTGGATGACAATACAAACAATGGTTACAACAATAATTTTGGACTTACGAGCCACTTCAGGGCCACGTGCTTCTAGCCGCAACCACCATTTAAAAAAAAAGGCACTTCCCCATATGACGCATTACCTGTCTGCCTAAATTTAGATCTGGCAACTTTCCCTAAAGAGCAGCCGTAGAGGTGTCTTTATACCCTATGAGAATTAACATGGGAGCCTGCGGACTAGTTACTAGTCACTAGTAACACAAATCAACGTTATTGTGGATACTTTTTCTCCATGAAGGACACGTTCCCACATTTTCGTGTTGAGGTTTTCTTCATTACTGGACCCAAGACGCCTGATTCAAACGATTTGCAAAGATTTCTACCGCATGGGGAATTTACACCAATATGCTGAAAACAGGTATAAGCTTGTTTCAGTTAAAAGACAGTCTGCTAGTGAGGCCGCCTTTCTTTCATCAACAATCATTTTTTAATAACCGGATGATTACTATTGCTAGCGTGTGTCTAAACGTCAGTGTCAACTTTTCATCTTATTTAAATTTATCAAGAAATTGTAATCTACTGGTTAGTAGGCCAAAGCAAATTCGGCACTTGGTGAGAAGATGTTTCATCTCCCGTGATATACGGATATTGGTCAGGGCATTTGTTATTTATGTTCAGCCCATCCTTGAATATGTCAGCCCAGTCTGGGCTCCACATCATGTTAAAGACATCAGGCTTAATGAGTCTGTGCAAGATCACTCACGAAGCACTTGCCAGAATTTTACAACCTGCTTTATGCAAGACGTTTAACTCTACTCGGTTTGGCGGCTCTTGAGCTGCGGAGATTCCACGATGATCTTTGTGTCACATTCTCCATCATTCGTTGTCTGGTCGACCTTGATCATGGGATTTTCTTCGTGGTACCAGGGACCATTACCTCAAAGTAACTGTATTGCCTTTTAAAAGGGATTGTAGAAGGTATTTCTTCTCTAATCGGTATGGTGCACCCTTGGAACTGCGTATCATCCGGGGTAGTGGAGTCAGCAAATTTGCATATTTTGAAGCGAGGCCTGAAGTAAACTGATTTTGCCAGGTTCTTGAAGTGTTTTTGGCCTGCCAGTTTTTAGTTTATTATTTTTGGGTGTATCGGCGTAGTGTTTGTCTTTGGTCTCTGTATTTTTCTCTGCTTTGTTGTGGGTGTCCTTTGCTCGAGCATTTGCTTCTTTTAAAGCGGGGTAGGTGTTAGTGGTGCTAAATAGTCCCTTCCTGATCCTTTTTCTATCTCGTATGTGGAAATAAATTGTATTTATTTTATTTTTATTTTTATTAGTGTCATTAAGCATATAATTATCTGCCATTCCTACTGATTCGCCATTACTATAAATTTACGGTGATCATAGTGGTTGACTTTCTTATCTATGCTAATATAAGATAGCGAGGTATTATCATAATGAGCACCGACAGCAGTGCCGCCTGAGAAATAGCATGTGAGGGGCTCTTCTGCAATCCGGTTAATGGAAATGGAACCCTCCAACAGGAACACGCCGAGGGGTGCATGCCAGGTTCTCATCCTTAACAGGTTATCAGCCAGTAGTGTTATATTAGGCGTAAAGCAGGCCGTGCTAATTCCTTTCTCGCACCTTCTGCGTTTGCCTGCTTCCTCGCTAGCTCTTAGGAGTCCCTTGAGAATTCTGCATCAGTATCTGATGCAGCCCCACTGTGTCCCTCTGTGGCTGTCATAGGACATGGGGCTAAGCCCTTGCAGCAGAGTAGGAATTAAATGAATTAGATGGGTTGGGAGTTCTAAGAGCCCCCGATGTCCAGAGATCCCGATGGTTGGTCATTCCAGAGAAGAATTAATACTCAAAATTAAAATCCTGGCTGACACTGAAATTTTGTCAACCCTGAAACGCACACACTTTTCTTCGGTCTCCAATATTTTTTTCTTCTATTTTAACGTAACCCCGAATTACCTCTAAGTTCGTAACCACGTGATGGCTTTTCCAGTTATGATGTTAATGGGTTGTCTTTTTAAGTCATTAATACTGGATTTAAATAAGGAGACAAACGAAGTGGTTAACGGCTTGTTATACGCTATCTGGTCCTCCCTGATATCCCAACTAATTAGCGTGCACCATTTCCGTTACCCATTTGTATAGGTGATAGAAGATAAGAGCTTCGACTCACCATTTGCAGTGAGATAGTCTCTAGTTGTCTGTGGAAGGGAGTTATGGAATGAATTCAATAGGTTTAACAATAGTGTATTACGGTATACTTAAAGGTTAACAGAAACATGAATCCAATAATTACAGTTTTAACACAAATCGATAGGATAAACTTTTAAGGTTTTAACAATATGTGGTTTTACTGTAAAAGGAGGTGGAAGAAAGAAGAAGATTTCTAAGACCTTAAGGCAACATCCGGCCTGCCTTATAACAGCCACGCGTAGTCATATTGTGTCCGCGCACTGCCGTCGCGAGATTCGGCGTAGTAATACTACAACGTCACTCACGCCCTCGTGATCACGTGTAGGCGTCTGGCCTAGCAGATGAATTGCTGGTCACATGCCAGCACTGATGCAAAAACTGTATCGTCACAACCGGAAACAATGAAACGTCATGGTTATTGTAGGCGCGCAAAGGATCATATGCGTGCGGGACACAGTAAATAAAGTTACCGATATTCAACAGAAAATCTCTTAGACGCCACATTTTAAAACGGATTTTTAGCCAGGGATTGACTAACGGTAAGTAAATAAAACTTTGGGGCCGTACTTGATGTGGAGGATCGAGAAAAATGGCTCTGGGAGGAATGTCGTTTTAACAATACATGGTTACTGGTTGGTTTAACTGTAAAAGTTGGTGGAAGGAAGAAGAGTGAGAGTGTCTGTAGTCAACATTGGCACGCCACCACAGTTCTAAATTTCAAAGTCAAGATCATTACCTGTAGCATTTGCAGGCAGAAGTAAAGAAAAATTATGGAATTTGTGACTTAGAAATGTGCTCAATTATGTACAGGTACAACAGTTCAAGTCTTACTTGGAAAACACGAAGTTTGTGATTTGCTCAGTCCACTCCACATTATCATTTTTTAAATCAGTATAGAGGCAAATTTCCAATACAAGAAATCAATCCAACTCACCCACTTAGCACGTACGGCCATCGTTCTTGGTTGTCACTCCAATTGGCGAGTTCAGCAGCTGTTAAGCTTAATCTCATGAAGAGTGCTTATGGAGCGCATGAGAAGTAGTGGGAGTACAAGGAATGGTCATGTGAGGAGTGGTGGTAAGTACTCCTGATAGATGGCTTCCGGGGGTTTTTATACGTCCCGATCGGAGTATTGCAACTGTGCTAAATCCTTGTGTGCATGTTATGTGGGTTTCGCCTGCCGTTTTAGTGGCGGACTGCCTACGTTTCATAATGGCGTTTGGAAAGTCGCACATCCTATTTGGCAAGTCTAACAAAGGATGTAAGGATCTGTCTTTCAAGCAGATAAGACATTCTTATGTTACGCCCACGTTATAGTTCAGCAACTTATTGTGAGTTGTGACTTTCAACAGCTTGTATGGTTTAATCTTCTTAACATTACAGGGTGGTCGACAAAAAACTGACGACCCAAACATTTTCGAAGTCCAACTTTTCTAGTTAGCTCCTCTCAGAAACAGAAGAGGACAGACATCAAATCTAATGAAACTGGAAGATTTCTGTCTTCTCCTGGTTCTGAGGCGGTACTAACTAGAAAAGTTGGACTTAGAAAATTTCGGGTCGTCAGTTTTTTGTGGACCACCCTGTATAAACTAAAGTCTCATAGCAGAAACGAAGACAACCCCCGAAAAAGGGGAACCCCTACAATGAAAACTAGCAATTGCGTCAGTTCTTTGGCTAGAAGTTGAAACTGGTACGTTGTTGCCTTGAAAAGAAGTAGAAATTAGCACATTGTTGCCTCGAATAACAGTTTGCTCTGCGCGGTCATCTCAGAGGCAAGTCTTAAATGACGTCATGCACGAAGAACAGTTACCTTTCACACGGTACGGATTGCTCAAGCCAAAGCAATAAACTGGGAGTGGGGAGGAGCGCCTGAATAGCAAATGCCCGTGTGTGGGGCAGAGCGTCTGTTAGCCCTACTCTTTAGAAAAAAAAAGACATGTGAGGGGTGGGGACAATACGCCTGTTACCATTAAGCATATGATTACACATTAACTGAACCATACAAGGTAAGTGTTTTTGGCAGGATACAAGGAAAGGAGCAGGGGAGGTGGCGCGTACAGGATAGGAGGAAAAGGGGAGTAGTCCAACAAGCGAAATTGCTTGTCGCCTTCAATGTTTTGGCCACACTGACAGTAAACTGGGAAACAACCATGGGCCAAAAGACACTCCTTCAAGACAATGGGCGAAGACAAGAACCACCCGTACAATGAAAACAGGCGAGCATGTCAATTCATTGGCCAGAAGTTGAAACTGGTACGTTCTTGCCTTGAAAAGGTGAAATTGGCACATTGTTGCCTCGACTTTGCTTTGCGCGGTTATCTCAGCGTTAAGTCTTTAATGACGTCATGCACGAAGGACAGTTTTTTTTTTACACGGTGCGAATCGTTCAAGCCAAACCGATAAACTAGGAGTGAGGGGGGGGGGAGCTGAATGGGGAATGTCCGTGTGTGGCGCATTATGCTTGTTAGCTCTGCACTTTAGAAAATAAAGAAATTGGGAGGGCGGGTTGCGGGCGGGTTCGGTGGAATGCGTCTGTTGCCATAAACCATATGATTATGCATTGACTGAACCGACAGAAAAGGAGGGACGGGACACGGGAGGTAGAGGACGGGAGTAAAAGGGGAGGATTCAGGGAACAAAATGGCCTATGTGTGGCAAAGGGGAGGAGAGGCCGGGTAAAAGGATAGGAAGGAAGGAAAGGGTAGGGAGAGGACGGGAGGAAAAGAGAAACTTACAGGAAGAAAAATTGCCTGACGCAGCTAATGTTCAGGCAACACCGACCGAAAACTGGGAAACAACCACGGGCCAAAACAAGCCACGGCCGAAACAAAACCCGGGTGAAGCCGGGCACGATGCTAGTAAAATAGATAAATGATGAAACGTAATACAATACAAGAGTACGTAATTTCATACATTAGCTCTGAAATTATTGTAAGACTAATTTATGTTCTAAATATTTCTTAAATGCTATAATCCTTCTAGAAAAGGTAAAATAAAGTGAAACACAGTTACTTAGGTGATCCAAGTTATTAAATGTTTTTCACATTTCGAGCAAAGGTTCTTCTTGCTTTCACATAGTGTCAGTATTTCTAGAGTTTTTAGGAGTTCACAAGATAAGGGGACATGAGTTTTTCTTTATTTATATAGATCCCGTCTTTCAAACAGTTGGTCTTCTTTGTAATTTCCACAGTTCTTCTTTCTCACTGGTTTATAGTTTATTGCTTGTTGCTTGGTATCATTTACATGGGTCTTGGTGTCGATGGTAGGAGAGGGGGAATAGTATTGGTTACTCGTTAGTTTGTCACAGAAATGCTCGTGATAGGCTGACCAACATTCGATATCTTTTAGTTCTGATATACATTTTGACCGACATAAAAATTACCAGATTTGTAAATGTAAAAACGAGAAAGGAGAAGCTTTCCATTTTCAAACAAGGTATAAGTATGGTTTTAAAGAACAGTCTAATTTGGTGTATGTGTTTCACATAATTTTTTTAGGGACCCGTAATTCTAAGAGACACCCCCCCCCCCAATGTTATTTTCACACGGGCCCTAAGGAATAGAGTTACGGTCATTGGGAAAAACCTATAATTGTGCGGAAGGGTTCTGAGTAATGTTGGCGAGTGGTTGGTTGGTTGGTTGGTGAGGTTATTGCGCACTGCGCTGGCTGCAATGATGTGAAGGATATTACATTGCAGTGAACTTGTGTCTGGGAATCATTGCCACCGAAAGCAATTTAACTAAAGCTGTTCAGATAAATGCTCAACAAAAACAGCACAACTTGCTATTTTTGTTCATACGCTGGTTTATAAGGTTTTGGAATAGCTACTTTGAGAATTTGTTATGGTTTGTTGTCGGGCTTCACACCGAGTGAATCTAATGCTACGGTTTCCGGGTCGTCTTGATTTCTTTTTTGTTGCTGACGAAGAAGTCGTTAAATGAAGTCTTAGCAGGGCCGTAGGAAGGGTAAG
>JAHWFP010182981.1:0-19568 GCA_023313725.1 Lithobius niger | reverse complement strand
ATAAAATCCCTGTAACGCTGAACATTACATATTTTGGCTTTATTTTTTCGGAATGCTTTCTGCCGCCACTAGGTAATCGGCCGGCCTAGTCTTTCTTGCCCTGCAATTATGTCGTTGAATAACAGTCGTAGATTTTTTATTGGAAAAATACATCCATTGCACTCACTTACTAAGCGAAAGGAAATTTTCGTTTTTTAGCTTTCATAAATTTAGCTTGTACGCTGAAAGTGGACAGCTACATGTCCTTTTTGGAATGTGTGCATTAAAATCTCACATTTTAAACACCAGCTTTAAGTTTATGCGGAGCAAGACATCCACAATTCCACTTACACCACCAGGCTGCGCAAAAGAAAGCTAGATCAAACCGAGTACTTGCATTGCTCTTATGCTAACCTACAAAGATTCGAAGAAATATTTGAACTTAATTATTTCCTCTGGAGACTTATTAAAAACTTTTAGCTAGCGGATTAATTACCTTTACACGTGAACAAATCCAAATCCAAATCCGTTGCCTTCTGACCTGCTTGAGCGGGAATTGAACTCTTAAACAGCTACTTGTCCTTTTTTTCACATAAGGGCATTAAAATCTCTCATTATAAATACCAGCTTCAAATTTAGGCGGTTCAGGACATCCACAATTCCACATTCCTCCGACGCTTTCACAACCAGCCTGAGCAGAAGAAAGTTACATCCAAACGAGTACTTGTATTGCTCTTATGCTTACCTAGACTCGGAGAAAAATTTGAACTTAGTGATTTTCTGTGGAGACTTAACAAAAATTTGTAGCTAGCGGATTAATTATCTTTACCCGTGAACAGGACGAAACGCCTAATCCGTTGCCTTTTGGGCTGCTTGAGCGGGAATTGAACACTTCCACCTTTGAGACCAAACGCTGAAGTCCTACCGCTAATCCATACTGAAACAGTCTATGTGCTTCGGCCTTTGTTCTCAAAAATCGAGGGTTCAATTCAAGTTCAAGCACTCTGCATTAACGTCCAAAACGAAACGGATATAAACTTTCATCTTTATTTTTTGGTCTTTAAACGCTATGGTAAGCTTTCTAAACTCTTAAAACCAGAATGACAATGAATATCACCATTATTTTATCACGGATTTTCAAGATAGATTTGAGGATAGTAATTTAAAGTCTAACCTGCGTCAGCTCGTTATGCTGAGAAGAATTTTTTAACACCGAAAATGTTTTTAACGTCATTTTTCTAATTTTTGAGAAATATGCCCCGAAACATTATGAAACCTAGACCGCTACGAAAAATTGGCCAAAGTTGAAGCCGTTACTACATCCAATGTTAAAGTTATTGAAACTGTAGTATTGTTATGAAAGTGGGCCCTTCGCAAATTGCCTCAAATATGTGTACGATAAAAAAAACCTAAAGTTATCCTGCAGACACAAATGTGTATAAGAATATGGAAATGTGTACAACAAGGGCCAAGCAGTGTGTAGAAGTATGAATTGTATTAAAGTGGTAGAAGTTCAGTATATATTGTGCAGTAGCCACCAGCAGACCTCTGCAATATATAGGCCACTGTTCAGAACGATACTTGCTTCCTGAACATGACAGCTACCACGGAACGTGAATATTATGTCATTTACGTTAAAATTTCACTCTTTTGCATGCAAATACTAGTACCCCGATAGATCAAATTCGATTGATATTAACTAACGTAAAGTATGCGCGGCCTATCTTGAGTTCGCCGCAGAACGAACACAGATAATCGATTGTACATTTTTGGCAGCAGAGTGCTTTGTTGATATCCAAGATTACAAAAACAATGGCGGCCGTCGATTAAAGCTGCCCCCCTCCAAGAAGACGTAGTCGCTCGTAAAATACTTCCAGGACTCAAGATATGCCACGCACACAATAATAACTGACAACATTGGTGCTGGAACCGAGCACACATAACGTCACTTCCGAAATTGGTGGATTACTTTTGACACTGGCAAAAAGGTTTATCACAAATAGCTTTATCGTATAAACATCTAGGCTCCTAAGTAAGTCAATAGGGCACCTATAATTCGAAGATATGCGCGCACGTGTAAATTGGTATTTACTGGACTAACATTTCAAGGAAAAATGAGTTCACTTAAAAATAGTTGTTGCATGTGTACATACCAACACAACTGCAATGATTCATATAGTAACACACGAACTGGAAGGATTTTAGTGTCATACGGTTGGCGTTGCGTATACTCGCGTATTAATAATCATAGTGTGACTTATGTGTTGTTGTTTGCATATTTTTAGCCTTTGATTTAGGTGTTTCCATCCTTAATCTAAAGCATTCGCTCAAGCTTTCTTGTAACCTAGAAGTCAGTCTCGGTCAGGTGACAACATAGAGAAGCCTGCATGGTCGTTTTGATACTAGACACACTGGATACCGTTGTGAACGCTGTGGGTGCGGTCGTTACTTAATCCGATAGGTCAAGAGATCCGATTCGATCTCGTGTCCTGTTTGCTAGGAGGCCAGGCCTTTTCCCCTCGACTGAGATTTGCTCTCTGTTCTTGGCCTTCACAAAGTTGGAAACTTGGCTATTTTCGAGCTGGTGTGAAGCATTTGTACTATAAATGAAGAGATTAAAAAAAACCTTCTCGTTAAATATGCTAAACTTTAGTTTCGGACTGCCATTAATATTTTGATGCCAATATGAAGGCTGTGAGGACGTTTTCTTGTAGTCTAATGTGTGAAGGAATGAAACCCAATCGATTTCTTGTCCTCTTGACCTGGAGGCCATGGTGCTGTACACTCGGCTGTGCTAGGTTTCCCAGTAATGTTCTATTTTCCCGCTTTTTGTGGCTAGATGGTGGCCGAAATACAGATGATAAAACTCATCGACCCGTGCTCCAGTTTAGTTCAGAAGGATTTCTTTTCTTTTTCAGACTCATCCCAGTTCAGGGAGCAGCCATAAGTAATATAAAGTTTATTTTCACCTCCCTCCCCCAACAAGTAACAAAGTGTAACAGGTGACACGACCCCTCCCCCCCACTCCGTACGTAACGTTAATTTTTTCCCGTTAGTAAAATGAAAAGTCAAATAAAAATTTGTAGGGGGAAGTGGCAGGGCCCCAAATGGGCCCAAGCCTTTCATAAAACTGTGCCATTATGAAGTACTTCACAATCACAAAACTTCATATAGTACAGGTTTAAGTAAGACATGGAACCATTATTTATTTATTTATTTATTTATTTCAAATCATTTGTTAGTTTCCAATAGGAATAACAATAGTAGCCTAAATAGTTTTTGTTTTGAAAAAGTAAAACATTAGGCAAAAGGAACAAATCAGCATTAAGAAACATTATGGAGCCGCCCAATCCTTGATTAAGTTGGAGGAAAATAAAGCAAAATCAAATTTAAGGAAAGATTCGTTAAATTTACCAATGTGGAGAAACAAATACGGCATGATTTCGGAATACTTCGGAATGATTTCGGAATACTACACACACACAAAATGTTAACGAAATATCTAAATATTTAAAAAAAAAAATAAACACTCACAATAAACTAAAAAGCAAACTAATGAGTCGATGGCTTTAAAACATTAAACTCCACACATTAAAAATTATGATTATTATTGTCATGAAATTGTGATTTGTATAATTGTATTATTAACATTTGTGTATGTATACAGTTTTATAAGAAATGTTTTTTTTTAACTGTAAGTAATTGTCGACCCAAATAAGTCTTGATTGACTTCGTGTTGCCTTCATTAGCAAATAAAAAAAATTATTGATTTGACTTTTTCTTTTAACTTAATTATTACTGTACACGGTCTAGTTAACATTTAATATGAAATTTCCTCAACTGCCGTGCATGCAGGTCAGCCAGGAGTGGATTTACTTACAACTAGAATGAAATAGGGAATGATACACTGTTTGAGAGGTAAGAAGGGTTTACTTATTTCCACGTCCCCATCCACCAAGCAATTGTGTAACCATTTTCTACTTCAACTGGATGCTGTTTGGATGGTTATTGCGTGTTCTGTATTTGGAGTTAAAAGCTACGTATTTCAGACCATTTAAAATTGTCATTAATAAATAAAAATAAAAAATGTTTTCCATTTAAATAATAAGTAAACGACGGAAATAAACTGAAAAAAAAAACTATGCTGCTTTCATTGTTTTATTTAACTTCATTTGCGGTTTATTACGTAACAAACATTTAAACTCCCCCTACCCCTCGTAACAATTCGTAATGCCACGTCGACCTCCCCCCCCCCTCATCAACCGTTGCGTAATTTATGAATGTTCCCTTAGACATTATGTGTTTAAAAAACTTCCCTCTGTGTGAATGTACGCCTACTCAGCAATAATTATTAAGTATTTTTTAGTCATATTAACCCTTTGTTTTGGGTCGGTCGTGGGTTTCGAACCAGCATTTACTTGGTTTGATGGCGGGGATGCTGACCACTGGGCTGCCACTGCTCGCTTTGCTCGGGGTCTCCGGGGACTCCTCACAAAGCTCGTGCTGTGTCTTCTATGTTTTTTTTTTAACCGAGAAGTGGTGTGTTACTTTAATGCCACACCATGCAAGAGTGGGTTAAATCTACAAACACCGTAAAAACGGCCCTTGAATTTCTAACTTTATTTCTATTTTTTTTTAGCATTCCGTTTAGCTAGATTATGGCACCAGGACTTGGATGGTTGAGTAAGCCTCAAGGATTTCTTAAAGTTATAGCACTGGTAAGAAATTTGTAAGTTTAAGTTTGTAATTTCATAGCTAATTCCCTGAAAAGGCAGCACTCAAATATTGTTCTCGGAGACTTTAACCTCTCAACGGTAGACTGGATGCGAAACCGTGCATCTGATGGTTATCTTCGTCTTTTCTGGAGGAGATTGCACCGCTTGGCCTAACCCATCTTGTTGAGCTGCCAACACGTGGAGAAAGTATACTCGACCTTATTTTTGCACATTTAGAGGGGTTAATCTATGACCTTGAGGTTAGGGCATCCAGTGCCGGGATCTCTAATCCCGGGATCCTGGGTCCCGACCTTTTGTTAGTCTAAAAAATCCCGGGATTACAGCTGTCTGAATCCAGGGATATCGGAATTGAAAAGGGGCCAAATTCGTGTAAAAATATATTATAAATTAATCCGTGCATTTTAGTGTTGCACAAAACAAAATAATAAAGTTGTATAACTTACAAAGGACTCAATTTAGTGAACAATTGCCTCACTTTCCCTTACTTCTCGTCTGTCAAAACTCTAGTCTAACTACTAACAACAGCATCTAAATTCTAGGCCGAGGTCGGAACTAAAAATGGCTAACCTGCCCTTTCAACGCCATGATAGGAGCTTCCGAAATGTTTCTTAACTGATATGCAAGATGCAAAACTACCATGCGCTCTTAAAAAAAAAACCAATTGGATTGACCTAGCAATCCGTTCGAAACAGTTAGGGCCAAATTCATAATGACGGCTCAGCGTGAGGTAAGCATTAGCTCGAGCCCAGCTTAGCAATTTGGTATTCACAATGACAACTTAGCATGAGCTGAGCACGGACTCAGGCTTCACTGTGAGGCCGACTAATGGCAAAGCCAAGTCGTGGCTCATGCTCAAAACGTGAGTCGACTCATGAAATCCTGTTTGTGTTTCAGTGCATTCCTCAAAGCTCTGCTTTGCTAAGTGTGAGCTATTAACTCAAACTCACGCCAAAGCTTTACTTTGCTAAGTCTAAGCCTGGATTTCATTATGTATACCAAAAGTGAGTCTGAGCTAGGCCAGCTCAGACTTTGAGTTGAGCCGTCATTATGAATTTGGCCCTTAATCTACATCTGACTATCGTTGAACATGCCTTGTCTGCATTAGTGACGGAGTGTTCAATGACCGACTTGAAGAGCATGGAAAGACGATTTTTTTTTTGGTTATACTCAAACAATACAAAAGTTTATCAGGTTTACTCGGAACTGGAAGTTTCATCTGCATGCGCAATGCTTGAGGAAAAATGGGAGTTTTTCTTAAAAGCTGGAAGCTGTGTTTCTTTGTAGGTGGCACGGCAAAGGTTAGGGTACAAACACTTTAAGGAAAGAGATATTTGGGCAGTTATTTGACTCCAAAATTTGTTTTGGAACTTGGGCGGGCATTTCAGGATCTTTGATGCATATCGAGTTTGCAATAGATGGCAACTTAATGCTATTGAAAACGGGATTGCCACAGTATTTATGTTGCTTCGTCTAGTGAAGTGGTTTCCGCAGTTGTGTTAGTTTTAGTTTTCCCGTGGTGTAGTGCCAACTGGCACGACGATAGGCTTTTCTTGCATCCTACAAGAAAGACAAGATGGCGGGGTATTCCAACAGGACGACTGTGTAGATGCTTTACCATTAAAATATCTTTATTGAACAGGTTTAATATGTCGATGCTTAAGATTGATTTTCTTTTCCTCTCAACAGTGCCTTAAAAAACGTGCCTTTTCAATTTTCAAGGATTTTTCCTCTTCTTTCAGACTTATTGAGGAGGAATACGCAAATACACTGAAATAGCTGTAAATTAAACGATCGACGAAAACAAGCCAAACATGGAAAGAACACGAATCTAGTCACTACTGTGAGTGATAATAGGTTCAGTGAGTGATTTTTTTCACCCACCTGAGGGGTAGCACGCATATTGGTAAAGGCGTTATTTCAATGATGTGGGTATATACTGTATTGCTAGTTCGAATCTGGGTAATTCCACTCCGACGAAACGTAAATGCATAAAGGTGGCTTACCGTATTATGTTATTTCTAATGAATAATTTTCACTGTTTGGCTTTTTTTTTCTCTTTCGTTTATTGTGTTGAAATTCTGGACGTGTGTACATGGTGTTTCTTTTAAATAGGATTGGTGTGTACGACCTGCCCTTTCACTTGTGAATTGCTTTTTTGCTGCTTTTATATTTGCTGATTTCTGGCTGGCCTTAAATATTCAAACGACATTGGCTGGTACTTGCATTAGTTCAGTCTTACTAGGTGTAATTAAAAAAGTCTTTGACCGGGGGGGGGCGGGCCGGGGTTTAATTTCAAGAATGCTAAAACATTGCCCATATTAATACAGTATAGGTAACGTAGTTGAGGTCTCATGTGCTAACGACTTTTTTTCCCGTTACATTGCAAAATGGCAGTTAAAAAAAAACCGGTTTTTAATACGTAATTTACGAATTACAGCATCTCCTCAAAACAACCTGGTTTAAATATGTTAGAGAATGTAATTTTCTAAAGTAACTCGTATTTATCTACTTTTTCGCGGCAAAATGACCAACAAAGCCACCCACACACTATCTTGGAAAATAGCAGCCAATGTTAATTACAGCAACGTGAAAAAGTCTATGAATTTAATTACCCCCCCCCTCCCCCCCCAAAAAAAAAAACAAGTTGTGGCTCGTTTTTGTACAATGGTCACTTTCCCTAAAAATGTTGAAAATGGAATGGATGGTGATGCAGCAACCGTAATGCCGGTGGGATACTGTATTTATGTGTGTGAGTTTGTTTGCATAACATACACAAAATAATGCACCCTTGCCTTGTAGGTATGAAAGTAACGTGGTATTATGGTAAAAATAAGACGTACAGATTGTATTTTAAGTGCACCATACATAAAGTCTCCCATGATGCCATTCTTGTATTTGTGAACAAACAGCAAAAACAAGGATGAAAAGGATATTTATTCCTCTTCCTCCTGTTGACTTGTAGTTACTATTCACGCAATTCCATTTTCGACATTATATGGCAAAACGGCGAATCTTACTAAAAAGTGACATAACTTAGTTTTTTTCCGAAATTAAATTCGGTGTAACCGTATAAACAAGTAGACGATTTGTGAAAAAAAAGAAGGTCTTCATTTTTCCAAGAGAGCAGCTAGAAAATCGTCTGAGTCATTTTATGAGAAAAGTTCAGATTCTACGAAAAAATGTGATAGAATATAATTTACAATTTTCTGCAATTTATATTTCTATGTTTTACAAAGGCACAGTGGTTCGCAACAGTAAGAGGGAAGAAAGGATTTCAGCTTTCTTTTTTTTAGGAATGAACCAGCAGAAGCTAGCATCATATTACAGGAAGTTTTAGTATGCGGAGCCAGGGCTCTCTACAGTTCGGGCCGGATCATGGATGAAAAATAGCATACGACGCTGGGTTGGTCAATATGGCCGCCGAAAACTTCACTTATACGATGATTCGTTATGTTGCCTCGTTCTGTCAACCGAGGGTGACACCGTCTGTACAAAAATGCCAACGCAACACTTTCTGGATAAACGAACGTGTCGCTTTTTTTTCTCCACGAGCAGAGAAATAGCTTAACTGTGGCTGGGTGATAATTCACAAACTATTTAAAAATGCTTTAATACATAACAAAAATCTGTGACGCAAATCTACGTAAAATTAAAATTATATTTTGAAAACTGCCACTGGATGCCAATAGATGTCGCGACTCTCCGTACAAAAATTCACCGATGCGATTTGCCAATTCCCGAACAGACCCCAAGAAATGAGACAGTCTTGGCGTCCATTTTATGTACCCCCTATAATTCGTTGTAGATCGGGCCAGTTAGTTTACTGGCCATAGCTGAGCACAACGGCGAGGCTTATGTGCAGTCAAAGTCAGTGAAACATGGACAGTGGAAATGTCTGCGTCACTCCTATTTAGTCTTCTATTACTTTCTACAAGGCTTGGTGCATTTAGTAACACTTGCCAACAAAGAATATAGTTCAGAAATGCTAGGCTACGTCACCCTGTAGTCGGAGCGTATGATTATGCGATGAACCCCTTTAGCTGACCGTTAAAACTTCCACTTTTCATTGACAATGTCTGTGTATTGAAAACTGTAGATTTCTTGGTGCCACTGTTACTGGGTTGCACTGCAGCTGGTGAGTTTTAATCACGATTTGAGTTTTAATTGCTCAGTTTGTGGCCTAGTTGCTGTTGAATAGTAAGGCTTGGTACTAAAAAAAAAATTAAGCTGACTAAACCTAGTTTTAAGAACTGTTTTCTATATGTGTATTTAGTATGGATTAATTTGGGCGGTCTGATAATGTAACAGTTTACCCATGCGACATTTAGTTATAGATTATGCAGACACTACACAGTTTTTGGGCAAATGACTCCCAATTTCAAATGCTATTGAATTTCAAATACGTAGAAATTTTACCATGTTATTTTATCCTGTATGAACGTAAACTTGGTAATACCATTGGTAATTTGTCATGTATGATAATATTCGATAAAATTGTCATCCTATTGTTTTCGTCTTGGCATTTTCCGAAACTAAACTCTCAAACACTGAATTTTCCTACACTGAATTACCCGTCACTCCTGGTGATGAAGATGAAGAAAATGAAGATTGTAATCTGGAACACTTAAACGTAAATAGGACTTCCCTCAGCTACTGCATGACATTATAATTACCACTCGATGCTAGATCATTTTTCTTAATCACTAGTTGCACTCCGTAGCTGATTTTATCCAGGTCAAAATATCGCAGCAGAAATATCGTTAAAAACAAAAGCCCTTGCTCAAAATATCGGCAAGCAAAAAAGTCGCGAATAAAAACATTGTAAACTAGCTTACCACCTTCCGTGTAGTAATGATGATGTATGTAATAATCAAATTATCCTCTTATTTTATCGACTGATCCCATTGCGATAGGTTACACCATAAGAAATGAATGAAGGTGTGTGAGGTGAGTCGGATGGAAATGGCAATGCAGAAAGGGAAAGATTTACTTGTGGATTGTGGTTACATGTGTTTGTGGGAAAAGGCAAAAACCGGACAAAATTATACGAAAATGTATTGATTATTGTACAGGAAAATGTGGTGCTTGCATTCACACTGCCGATGGTAATAACATTGTCATGTCCGGTGAACCTAATCGTTAAGTTAGTAATCGTTGAGTGAAATAAAATAAAAAAGCAGTAAACTCAAGATAGACGCCACAACATATAATAGCAACAGCTGGACAAACATTGACACAAAGCATTGCCGCTAATGTGCCAATAGTTTATTGTTGTATTTAAAGTTCTAAAATTTTTGGAGATGGGTGTTGGAGATATGTGTGTGGGCGATATTTTTGCCTGACAATATTTTTTATATATTGTACTGTCGGTATTTTGATAGCGATATATTTTTCTATGATATTTCTGCAACGATATTTTGACATGCTATGTAGAAAGGTAGATATCGACATAAATCAAGCACCCTGGGGCATTTTGTGGTAAAATTTGGGAACAAGTGTTTTTAACCTATTTAGGGTACGCTGAATCCGAATCCGGACCAAACCATCTTGCATAAGGACTTTGTGCTTCTTCAGTTCCTAATGCAATTCGTCAAGGAAGAAATTATCAATATTAAACCAGCCTCTTGTGCTGCTACTACTAATTAGTAATTCTAAAAAGTTCATCTTGTGACTTTTCCATACTGCAAAAATGTTAAGTAATCTTGAATATAATACTGTAATCCTGAAATATCGATCAAACTTTGATATTTTATAAAGTCTATCTAATAATTCACATTCATATGCAAACATGCTTGCATTGCTGCATAAGTGTCAGACTCCTCTGAGTGGAGAATTAAACCGAGTCCATCTTATAAATCTTAATAAATTCCTTACATTTTGCTTACTGGTGTGTGTATTTAAAAATGGAAACCACTTTGCTGGTATGAGAATTAGGAGGAATTGCTACTCTTGGAATTACATTACCAGGATGCTGATTCAGTGGCTAATTACTTGAATTCAGTTTTAAAATTATGTTTCAGATATTTGATGGACTCGCTCTTGGTTTTCTCACCCACGGCATAGGATTTTTGAAGTTTGCTGAATATCGTATGTTCTTCATTGTTGCTGGAGGGTACGTGATCATTCTGACATTTCAACTGATTGGCTTTGTTTTTGGAAGCTTTGAAACTTCACCAGCTCAAGTAAGTATGAAACAATAGTTATTATTTTACTCATGTTACACGGGAATAGTTTTTTTTTTTTGCTGTTCAACTGCTTTCCATGTGCTGTTACGGGTTGTCAATTTTTTACACTGCTAGTTCTGTTTGTAAGATAAGTTTACCAAGATATTTAAAATTTGCCTCTAACACCATACTTATACAATTTCCCCCCCAAACATTTCACAGACACAATCATTTCACAGACATTTATTACACAGACAATCAGTTCATAGACATGATCAATTCACAGACATACTCAAAAAAAAAAATGTTATTCCCCTTTTTTTAACTTCGTAATATCCTTTGTTGACTTATATCATTTTTCGTGGTATTTATCAATCTTCGGCAGTTAAGGACCAGTCGTTATGTTTTAAATATTTGGGGAAGTAAGGTGGGGTAAAGAAAAATCGAAAGCAGCATGGACATTTCACGACCTCTAGGGGTCAGGGAAAACAAAGGAAGTAGTTGCAGTTATGCTTGCCTTGTCTAGAAGCCATTACCGTTCATTTTCAGAAAGCCATTATAGGAGCCTTGAATATATTATTAGTTGTGTTTGGCTAAAATGAATTTTGCTTCGGTAGTGGGAGTCCCCATTTATATCTACCACAGTCAAGTCCACTTGGCGTTACATCTTTTCTTCCTCTTTTACAATTCTCTACATGCTAACATGTACTCACCACCCAATCAAAACATCCCAGCCAAGATGCCAGACTTCAGCATTGTTTTGTATAGGAGGCATCACAGTCTTAATTTTGTCAGTCACTCACCATGCAGTTGGAGGAAATAAGGGAGGTGAGTTGAGAATTGCCCAGCCTCTTAATGCAGTAGCGCCGTCTGATACACAAGTTTTGTTAAACCATTTCACTAAGACTGCACAGCTATCAGGGAGCAATGGCAAAAGATGTTTTGAAAATGTGTGTGAAATGATGGTGTCTTTGAAATGAGTGTTGTGAAACGAGCGTCTGTGAAATGAGTGTATGTGAAGTGATTGTCTGTGAAATGAACCAGAACCAGTGTGAAGCCTCATCGTAATAGTTCACGAAGAAATGTTAAGCCAATCTTATACCACACACGTATGGTTCTTGGCATGGATTCCGAACAATGAACTATTGTTACAAAGCCATTGTTGAGAGAACGCACTAGTGTAGCAAAGTAAGTTTGGCGAAAGAATAGTTTTGTTGTTGTCTGAAGGGGTATTTCGAAATCAAGCTAGAATGCAATGACACAAGCAAATTTCAGCTTATTTCTAATACTTTTTTATACTTATGAGTAATATAACCGAACTAATTTATGAATAATATTTCTTTTTATTCCTACCGATTTTACGTTAATTTATTTGATTTGAAATACGTTAACATAACACAGCAAACTGATAAAATACACCATAAACCATAATCAGCAACGTAGCCACGACTCTAACCACATGCTTACGATCAGATAGTAAAGTATGCTGAAAACTAAAACAATCAGTTTGTGGATAGCTCTCACCCTACCCGGTGAAGGTTGCCTCCAAGAGAAGCCTAATGCTAGCTATGCTGGCACAACCATCTGTCATATTTTGATTATTTTTAATTTATTGTTAAATATAGAGCTTTCAAATACATGTTTATTTTTGTTTATTTTACGTTAATTGGTTTGAATTTGAAATACATTAACATAATACAACAAAATCATCAAATAACCTACAGAAACACAACACTACAACCGTTCAACATCAGTTTTACTTGAAAACTAAAACAAATTAGTTCGTGGATAGCTCTCACCCTACCCGATGAAGGTTGCCTCCCAGAGAAGCTTAATGCTAGCCATGTTGACACAACCGTCTGTTATAGTTTGATTATTTTTAATTTATTTGTTAAATACACAATTTTCAAATACACGTTAATTTAACAAACACGTGTACACGTAATCAATAAATAAATGGGCAGTATTTATCACTGATGGAGCCCGTTTGGTTCTCCGTCTTGTAATTAACACGTTTGTTGTCTTACCGCTTCACTGTTCAAGATTTCGAAAACATCCGTCATCGCACAACGTCGAATAATCCAGTTAGCCAACAAAGGTTCTCTTCTTTCATTTCTTGATTGTTACTCGATTCCGAAGTCCCCCATCACCTTTCATACCGCGGAAACTCAACGCTTAATAGCCCTTTCAAACAAGTTCTCAAAATATTTTTAAGAGAGGTCGTTTGAAGGGGCTCTTAGTTCGTTGCGGTTCCGCGGTATGAACGGTGATGGGGTATTTCGGAATCGAGTTACCAATGGATAAACACGAGCACAGCAATAACAATGCTGTCTTTATGTAAACATTGTTGCACGCACGGTCGACCTGTTAAGCTTGTGAATTAAAGAACGTCAGCACGATTTGTTGGTTGTTACAGCCACGACTCGAACAATATGCGGTTGGCATAAGCAGGATAACTAAAGGCGTCTCGGGAGTTCTGGCAACAATAACTCGTGGCTGCACCACTCATTGATTGTTGGCTGAACCCACTCGACGCCGTTGGTTTTACCAGTTCTGCTTGTAAATATTAACCAGTTCTACTTGAAAACTAAAACAAATTAGTTCGTTTTATTTAACAAACATCAAGCCAATCTTAGTTTCCACCACTATACTAGCAATCATTGTTTGTCCAATATCTTCTTAGTTGCGGGAAAAACTGCGAAGCAAATGTAATAGTGGCAATGCCTCTCGTAGTCTTTACGTGAATGGGGAAAAAAGACCCTGTGTAAAATATTTTGGTGTTTTGGAACTAGCATTGACTAGCAGATTGTTAAAAAAAATTACAAAAAGGATACACAAGTACCAAAAAATTATGTCAAATTATGAAAACCGTAAACGAAAAAGTTACGTATTTCTTTACGTATTCAGGGCAAGCTGTTTCTTTTTGATCCGAAGAGTAACCCTATAATTTATTCTTTAATGCTCTGATGCTGAACAATTATAACAGTTCAAAAGATTTACACAGTAACGTGAACAGACATCCGAGAGGTCAGGGGCAACTTTCAGTAAAAGGCACGCTAAGGTCTTATTTTTCTGGGGGACCTTTTTTTCTTTTCGCTTGTCACTCACTTTTTTTTTTTACCATTTTTGGCCCCTTTATTGGGTTTCCTAGCCTTCTTTTTTCCCTTTTTTGGGGTCAAAGCCCTTTCTCCTCGCTGCGACCAGCATGTTTCAGTGCAGAAAAACCAAAATACGGCAAGTTTTTTCTTCAAAAAGGGCAAAAAGGACATTTTTTTTCCAAAAAGGGCAGGAGCAATCGCCCCTCTGGTCCTCCCCTGTGCACGCCACTGGATTTAAATTGAGAATACAGAGGAATTTAAAATGATTAGTGCGTTTGCCTTACTGATTGTTGCGAGCAAAAACTTAGCCAACAAGCTTATGCTTTTTTTTCCAACTTAAATACGTATTTCTTATTAAACGAAGAAACACAACGGAGCCAACACTGTGAACAGCCAAAAATGATAAGTGAGCCGCAATTTTTGGTTCTTGTACGAAAAAATTCACATGCTGTCGTGAGTCCGGGATTTTAACCCGGGTCTTTGGCTTGGGCCGCCAATGTACTCGCCCACTACGCAAACTCGACAGTCATGCTGACTTGCCAAATAAATTAGTCGGTGTACGAGGAAATGTGGGAGGTAGGTGCCTGAAGGCAAGACCTTTAACCCTGGATAAACATGCACTAGGGTACAACGAGGTTAAAGAGTCGGAAATTAGCGTTAAATATTAATATTAAACGAAGAAACACAATGGAGCCAACATTGTGACCAGTTAAGAATGACAAATGAGCAACAATCAGGACGAATACGTTTGTTGCACACTGAAGTCACATGACAAGTTAGCCGTATAATAGTGACGAGTTACCATAGTTGTCAAGTGCAGTGGCGGCCCAAGCCAAATTCCTGGGTACAACTGAAGACTCGCTCTGGCAGTGAATTTTTTCATCATAACAAAACCCATAGAAGTAACATGGATAAGTACAGCAGCCAACGACTAATATAATAAACAATGCATCAACAATTCCACTGCCATTTAACATATTACAGTGTAGTGGTTACCGCACAGGCTTAACAATCATGCTCACATAACCCAGTTATACGTAACGCACTACATAGTCAAGTATAATACTATCATATCAAAAACCAAAACTGGTATAAGGCCCCAACAAGTTCCGAATGGTTCGGTCCTTCAAAGAAGTGATATCAACACACCAAAACATTCGCCAAGTTAATCGCACCGTTTAGTAATTCGAAGGTTAAATGAAAACTTTCGGTAGCAATGTTCAAGTCTTCATTTAACCTTCGAACTATTAAGCGGTGCGATTAACTTGGCGAATGTTTTGTTGTGTTGATATCACACCTTTGAAGGGCCAACCATTCGGAACATGGCGGCCCTTTTTACCAGTTTTGGTTTTTGATATGATATCACTCTTTTTTTAAAAATTGTGTATTTACTCAACTCCACTACCGTACAGATTTGTAGTAAAGTGCCAGGTCAGCAAGACATGGGTTTTCAACACTTTGCTACTACCTTTGCCTATAGGCCGAGCCATTCTCAACTTGGTCACCGCTTTATAGGTTTTTGGTTTTGTTTTAATTTTGTTGTAATTTGTTTTATTTAGTTAGTTTTGGTGTGTAGATATCACTTCTTTGTAGGGCCAAACCACTCTCTACTTGGTGGCCTCTTTACCAGTGGCTTGTTTATTTTGCTTTGTTTTTACAGTTGGTTACTTTTCGTGAATTGGACGTGAATACAATTTCTTTGGCAACGTTGTTTAGATTTATCGTGATACGCTTGTGTGAGTCTAGGCACGCACATCAGTATAGACGTTGTCCTTGTCCGAACTTTGGCCGTCCAATTAGAGATGGTGGCGTAATACTAACAATGGTTATAACAATATTTTCGTACTTACGCGCCCTCCCACGCCATCCCCATTACACCCTCAGGCTTCAAACCATGAAAGGTACGCAGTTCGTATTATACTGCACCCAGTCTTCCAATTTCATAGCTGAAAGCCTTCCCGTTATCTCGGTATCGATGAATAATCACCCTATGGGATATAACGTGGGGATGATCGGACTAGCTAGCTAGTATCTAGTAACACATTTTCAACGTTATTGAGGGTCAGATTTTGCATTGAAAGCAGCTTAGCTGGCATTCCTACACGAGTTAATTTTTGTCAGGTGGGTCACTGCTCTCGATTTCAAGACAATTTAAGCTTTTGTACCGCTTTATTATTTTTTCCCAAGTACCTGAAATGTGCCCAACTATGCTTCAAGATATAAGACAGTGACGCTATGGCGTCGCGCTGCAATGGTTACTACCTCGACAATTGAATTGATGTGAAGTTTGTTGCCTAACTTGGCGCGACACAATAGCGTGTGTGTAGATATAATAAACCAAAGTCTCATAGCTGAAATGGAGACAACAACCCCCGAAAGTAGAACAACGAAAACGGGCGAGTGTGTCCTTTCTTTGGCTTTAAGTTCAAACTGGTGCGTTGTTGCCTTGAAAAGAAGTTGAAAGTGTCACATTGTTGCCTCGACTAACAATTTAATCTACGCGGTCATCGTAGAGGCATTCGCCGGTGCACACGTGCGTACCGCACTTGCGGTCGACGCTGTGGTACCGCATTTCCGGTCGACGCTGCGGTACCGCATTTGCGGTTCAGTTTACGTGACATCTGCTGGGTACTGCACACGTACCAGCGTCGACGTTACGTTACCACCCGCCGCTCATGCGGTCGTTGTACACCGCAATTCCCCCGTCAACGCAGCGGTACAGCAGCGTTAAAAAACGCAGTTGCGTCTCTTGAGTACCTTAGGTGACTTGAGCGGTGCACACCTAAAATGGCGTCCAATTTCGAAGAATGGAACTAGAAGAATGGAATTTCGATATGGAATTGTTTATTGGGGGAGTAAAGAACTATCCTGAAATATGAAATGTAGCTGCAGAAATGATTGAAGACTCATTGGGAAGTAATTAAAGAACTTATCCGAATTTTTTAGTTAATCTGCAAAGGATGTATAACATTTCCCCCTGGTACGTCTTAAATTAGTACATCAATGGACCAAAATTCGTCGCATTGGTTTTAAAATATATTTTTTACTCACAAGGTAGGCGAAAAAAGCAATATCGTCTCATTGGTTTTACACTATAGGTTTTGGTACACGAGGTTAGGGTACCGAACGCGCATCGTATCGAAGCTATCGTTGCGACAATTTACTCACCTAATGAAGACGTTTCAAATAAGGTATTCCTTTACCCCCATTCCCTTGAAAATTTCCAGGGGGCTGGCATAATGCCGGCTGTAAGGAAGGGTAGATCCTTTAACCAAACTTACATTGCCAGAGTTTCACTATTTTCTTTGAATCCCTTACAAAGTTGTGGGGGTGTTTTCGGAGTTTTGCGACACCTTGAAGTTACTACATGCATGTTTTATTTGTCCCTTCCCGTATCGTAGCATACCGTTCTGATCCTTTACTCACGTTAGCCTGGTCTTGTCCTGGTTTTCTCTCGTTCTGTCCTGACAGTGTTTATTTACGTAAACGTTTTAGGCTTTATTTCATGTATGTTATTACGTCGTTATGTGATTGTATTGTTTCGTCGTTAACATGGTCCTATCCGTTTGTTTGTACTCGAAATAGGCTTGTGCTGCTGTATGAAGCTCAGCAATACCTGCTCGAATTTCGAATAACTCGTTCATGACTCGTTACTTAACAAACGCACGTCGTTTGCCATTGACGGAGCATGGGCGGATGTCGTACTCCAAGAGGAATTCGGCATCGGTAGCGATATCCATGAGCGATTGCTCGATAAACCACAAGCCTTGCTTGGGATGGCCGACTTAGCTAAGTCGCCCTTGGTTTGTGCAGCAGTTGTACCGCTTCTGCTCAAGTTCTGACTTCAAATTAAGCTGGACTTGACTAAGTCCGTGGTTTTTAGATTTCAATAGGTGGCAACTGTGGTACGGCCTTAAGAATGACTTGCAACCTATGATATTCTAGCAAGTTCGTAGGGCCCCTACATTATGTTATAATGTACGTTTTGCATTTAATTATTTGCTGTGTAACTATTAATAAATGGTGTTGTGATTTGTAGGTTATGAACGTGAACAAACCGATGTTGAAATTAATCATTTTATTCTATTTCTATAGGATGCCATGGCGGACATTGCCGGAGCCATAATTCTTGTGATTCTCGCAACAATGATGTTATCACGGATTGACGACTTGGGTGTCCTCATGCAAGGAGACAGAAATCTCATAATTTATTCGAGCGTAAGTTAAAAATTAAACAGGAAAGATCAAACGTTTAGTTTTTCTTTGATCGTTTGTAAAACGATTTGCTTCAAAAACTGGATATAGAGTTTATATCCTGACGTTTTGTTCTCCACGTTAGGGAATAGAGCACTATTACATTGGCATTCTTCTGGATGGCGAACATGTAATAAGCCTACATTTGTGAGATTAGACCTATGTATGAGTAATCAGGACTGGTAGGCATTTTTGAGTTGTGATGATCAAAATTAGTCGACCGGGAGAGCAATGATATATTTTCTATAACTTTTCAGTCATATTCTACGATTTTCCTGTATTTTATATACATTTTCTATAATGTTCCATACTCACAGGACACAAACTTACGCGATTTCTGCCCAGTGCTCTATAGGGCAGTGTTTTGTTGAACCACTTATAAATAAATAAATATAATAAATAATAAAAGTTTGCCTGCAAGTGCAGGCGAGGACACAGAAGGGCATGCCTCTTATACTAGCCCTGAGAGTTAAGTGATGAAGGATACAGCGAATGAACGTTAGTAGGTGCTTTTTAAAAACTTATTTAGGGGGCAAAAAGCCAGACGTCGTTTAAAGATTGGTACGGATGGCGCCGACACAACATATTCCGGAAGGGAGTTCCACACGCCGACGACACGAACAGCGAAAAAAGATCACCGACATTCAGTGGAGAACTTTGGCAAGGATAGCTTTAATGAGTGACCACGAGTCTTAAATGAGGTCGCTAAGTCGAAAAAGGGAAGATCGCCTGGCAGAAAGCCCTTCAAAATCTGAAATGTCAAAACTAAGTCTGACCGCAGATGATGCAGCTCCAATGGCTGAAGTCCTGAAATTTTGAGGCGTTCGCCAGCAGGTAAAGATCTCAAACCGGGTAGTTGTCGGGTGAAAGAACCTTGAACCGACTCCAGGACATCAATATCCTGAAGCAGGTGTAGGGACCACACCGGACTGGCGTATTCCAAAATTGGTCAAACAAAAACGCAGAAAGCGCAAATCTTAAATTCGAGGTGGTTTGAAGTAAAACATTTACGTATTAAGGCAAGTCTACGAAAAGCCCAAGCAGAAATTTTTTGACAGTGTAGGGTCGATTTAAGGTTTGTTAAAAACCAGACCCCAAGGTCGCAGATATCTGCCCAGTGACTTATGTGTCACTTATGTGTCAGTCACTTATGTGATTCCTGCTCAGTGTTACACTTCATATTTTGCCCCTAACATATTTTACGCAGAAATTTCATATTTGAATTCATTTTAGATTAATGCACCAAAGCTTTAAAGCTTTAAGCTTGTCAGTAAATTTAATTTGTGCCAGATCAGAACAAAATTAATAAAAACAAGAATTTCATAAAGAAATACATA
>JAHWFP010182980.1:0-12905 GCA_023313725.1 Lithobius niger | reverse complement strand
AAACGAACGATATGGCTAGTAGTTTGTTAAAATCCTACCATGTTCTGGATGCTCTCTTGCTGATGTCGCAGATTTCGACTCGTTGTTCATTTACCGCCATTATTACAATTATAATTTTTTTTGGTTAATTGTGATTAGATTGTAAAAATTATAGGCCTATGGTACACCCAGTACAATAAAAAACTAACAACCACATTTCTTACATGGATCGACAAGATAGGCAGTAACACTGTAGGTTTCTTCTCCTGCAAGGTTGTCACTAATCATCATATCGCAACCTTCGAAATACGTTTTCATCGTGTCTGCAGTTATCAACTTCTTCGGATACTAAAGGAATAGAGAAAATGCGTGACAAGTTATAATACAAAGCACAACTACCGTTCTAACGAAAAGAACGATCAGTGTCAAAGTGAACTTGTCTTAATTTTAAACTATTGCTTAAAGATAGTGTGTGTACACTCTGAAGACATGTCCACGGATAATACAACTTGATGTGTACCTGTTCAGCTTCCACTTTGATGTCAGTACACATGTTGATTACTTAGTGCGTTAACAAGTACATCAAGGCAGTACACAATTCGTATGGAGGCTAAGCAAGTACGATCAGTGCACTGAAACAAATTAATTGATTGCGCCAAAATACTAGCTCATTAGGAACTTTATCCATTGTCACTAGTTATTACTATTTTCCAAACAAGCGCGATGTAACTACTGAGTAAATTCATCACTTGAAAAAGTATGACAACCAACGAACTCTTCTTATATTTCGACATCCATGAAATTGTGTTACGTACACTGGCGATGCCATTATTAGACAACAAAATTAATAAAAATGACACGACCTTGCATTTTGCCAAGTCCAGACTCTTGCCACCTGCCGTGGTCGTCTACAGCATTGTAATGTCTTCAACTGTGCCAGAGGCTACGTGATAGTCAGTTTTCTGGTGAATTCATCACCAGTATATTTAATACAATTTCACTGATGTTTTAATATAAGAAATATTTCTGGTGTAGTGCTGCAAAATTCGTTGGGCGGCAAAAAACGATAAAAATAAACACGGTGAAACACTATAAAATAGCAAAAAAAAATTTAAATACATGAAAAAAGTAAAAATATGGGGGGGGGGAGGGCAAAATTCGGTGGTAGCTCTTATTCGCAAAATTTAAATTTAACAGTGTGAAATTTAAAGATAAATTAGAAAAAAAAGCCATCACCAAAAATCATGCACTAGAAATAACGTAATATAAAGTAGCACGTTTATGCACCTTTTCATTAGAATGATGTAATTCTTATTTGAACTGGCGAACCAGCCCTATTACCAGAACACTGTCATACAACCGTGATATCTCGGAATGTATGATCTGCATTTTCATCTGCGACAGTTGGAAAGAGATCGATGCAGTTTTCCAGCACTTAACGTTTAAAGAATTATTGTTGCAACCTCGTACAATGTTTACTTCTCATATTGAGAATTTTTTACATATTTTGCTATGAAAATTGGAATTAAAAGAAACAATTAGTCATATAAATAGATACATACTGGAATTTTAAAGCAGATAATACTTTTAGTAAGACAAAATACTAGAAAAATTTCGCCTAAGATATATGCAGACAGAAATATACTGGATTAAAAAAATTAAAAAAATCTTATAGCAGGCATGGATTGAAAGTATTTTAAGATAAGAAATAGAACTGAATGGATTTCCGTCATCGTACTTAATTGAAATATTGCAAAAATATTAAAAATAAAATAATTACAGTATTATTTGGGAATAGAAAAAATAAAACAAGTGAAATAATTAAGAAATGAAGATCATGAAAATAATAGAATTGAGAAATTCAAAAAAATTGCAAAAAAATTATTTTTCAAATATATACAAAAATAAAAATGAACACCGTGGGCGTAGATTAAGATTAACTACACGAAAATACATGCTGCCAAGATGGAACAACGTATATGAAAAAAAGAAATAAAAAATTATATGTACCTGACATTTTTAATAAAATGTAAGATTAACCTATGAATAAAACCTACAATAAAAGACTTAAAGATGAACTTAAAAACCGAAATAGTTCTAAATCAATGTTTCAGTGAATTTGTAAAAGCTGTATAATGATAGTATAGAAATAAGATAAAAAAAAAATCTAAATATATCTGTAAGTTACAGCTAGGGCTGACATATCGAATAAGAAAGTTAAAATGACTATGAAGCCACACAAGCTGTGTATGAACAGCATCGAGCGTACAATTGTAAAAATTATCATAAAAAGTTAAATTATAAGTTATAAGTAATACTGCATGCCAGTGGAGGATGTGGCCGTAGCGATTAAGGCGCTATGCAAGTGATCTGGGGGCGAACTGGGTAGCCGGTTCGAATCCGGGTCATGCCACTCCGGCGAAACGTAAGTGCATAAAGGTGGCTTACTGAACTACGGTATTTCTAGTGTATGATTTTCACTGTTAGCTAATTTACAATTTTCCTTAATATTATTTCTAGTGATGTATGTCTATTTATTGCATGATAAGGCGTGAAACCATTTTGCGTTATGTACAGCCACTTCATTTGTAACATAATCACTTTCTCTGTACTTACGTGTGTTTGAATTCCAGCAAATTGCCCTTTAACGTCATAAAGCACTACAACACCCTTGTCTTCAGGATTGTAATACCTCACTCCCATAGCAGCACCTGAAAAAAATTCGCTTCATAAATAAATACATTGCACCACTTCAAAGAGGTACTGCGATTGGTGGAGATGGGCGAAGAAGACTCATCATCACTTTAAATAAAGAAGAGCCCTATTTCATAATTAATTCTGCAATCAGTTTTGTTTTTGAAATCAATTCAGCATTATACAAAAGGCTGTCACCAGGGGCATAAAACACTAAGAAATTACTAGTTTCCTTAAATCACGTTTTTTTTTTTTTACAAACGATTATACATTTTATAACGTGAACCTTACTTTATTTAAGATCTTCAAGAGACGACGAAATGCACCAAGTCAGAAAAATAGCTTACGCCGTTAAAGCTTACAAGCAACAATCGTACAAGAACAATGCCGACCATCACCTATAGTGTCCGCGGCCTGTCTTGAGTTCTCCGCAGAACGAACACAGATAATCGATTGTACGTTTTCAGTAGCAGAGTGCCTTGTTGATATCCAAGATGGTTACAAAACAATGGCGGCCATCGATTAAAGCCACGCCCTCCAGGAAGACGTAGCCGCTCACAAAATACTTGCAGGACTCAAGATACGCCGCGCATAAAATAGTGTAGGATCTATACCTCCGACGGGAAATAGGGCCTAGTTTTCTTAGTTTTGTTCTAGTACTTGCAAGTTTTCTCGACTCTGCTCTAGCTCTTTTAATCATCTCAAGCGGACAGACAAGAACGAGAATCGTGGATGGTTTACGCCTCAATCATCCTATCTCGTCACAGTGTCTCACTTGCTGTAGACCTCCCATGACAGTAGCAGGCAGGTTTCACGATTGTTGTATTCTCTCTTCTCATTATTTGCAGACATAGGGCCTTAGGGCTTCGTCGGGCAGATGACCGGGTGCGGTTAACGCTCGCTAAAACCCTTTGACCCTCATTATTTGCAGCATCTGTCTTCAAAGCGGAGTAAGGGCTTACATCCTTCAAAGTGAGGGGCTGTCACTAGGAAAAAAATTAAAGATAGTTCTACTGCCACCAAAACTAGCAGGAGTGCATGTTGCGCACTGGCCCATTCGGATAGTAATTTTCTTGGTTGTTTGACGTTTGACTCCAATGGTGCATTTTACGGTTCGGTATCTGGGGAGGTTTTAAATCCAAAGATTGTAATCATTTGTAATGCTATTTTCGCGAACATTGGGAACACGCCATGAGTTATCACAATATCAAAAACCAAAATTGGTAAAAGGGGCCGCCAAGTTCCGAATGGTTCGGCCCTTCAAAGGATTGATATCAACACACCAAAACATTCGCCAAGTTAATCGCACCGCTCAATAATTCGAAGGTTAAATGAAAACTAGAACATTGCTAATGTCGGTAGCAATGTTCAAGTTTTCATTTGACGTCCAAAGTATTATTAGGTGCGATTAAGTTGGCGAATGTTTTGGTGTGTTGATATCACTCCTCTGAAGCGCCGAACCATTCAGAATTTGGCGCCTCTTTTACCAGTTTTGGTTTTTGATATAATATCAGTACTTTTTTTTTTAATTGTGTATTGACTCAACTCAACTACCGTGCAGATGTGTACTATAAAGTGCCACGTCAACAAGAAATTGGTTTTCAACAATTTGCTACTACAGTTTGCCTATAGGCCGAACCATTATCAACTTAGTCACCTCTTTATAGGTTTTAGGTTTGGTTTTAATTTTTGTGTGATTTGTTTTATTTCGTTACTTTTGGTGTGTTGATATTACTCCTTTGAAGGGCCGAACCACCATCTCAACTTGGTGGCCTCTTCACCAGTTTTTTGCCTTTGTTTATTTTGCTTTGTTTTTAGAGATGGTTTATTTTTCGTGAATTGGACGTGAATACAAAGGGTTTCAAAAGGTTTAACGACCGTTAACCACTCCTGGTGATCTGCCCGAAGCCCAAAGGCCCTATATGTCTGTCCTACGTGAATATAAAGGGTTTCAGAGGGTTTAACGAGCGTTAACCACTCCTGGTCATCTGCCCGAAGCCCTAAGGCATGTCTGCAACAGCCAGATTCTCAGGCGAATACAATTTCTTTGGCAACAATGTTTCAATTCACCGTGCTACACTAGTGTGTGTCTAGGCACGCACGTCAGTATACACGTTGTCATTGTCCGAACTTTGGCTGTCCAATGAGAGACGATGCCGACAATACTAACAAAGGTTATAACAATATTTTCGTACTTACGCACCATCCCACGTCATCCTCGTTACACCCCTAGGCTCCAAACCATAAAAGGTAAGCAGTTGGTATCGTACTGTAGCCATTCGTCCAATTTCATAGCTGGAAACCTTCCCGTTATCTCGGTATCGATGAATAATCACCCTATGGAAATTAACATGGGGATGAGCGGACTAGAATTAGCTAGCTAGTAGCTAGTAAGAGTTACACATTTTCAACGTTATTGAGGGTCAGATTTTGCATTGAAAGCAGCTTAGCTGGCATTCCTACACGAGTAAATTTTTTGGGTTATTGCTCTTGATTTCAACACAATTTAAGCTTTTGTACCGCATTATTATTTTTCGTCAAGTACCTGAAATGTGCCCAACTATGCTTCAAGATATAAGACACTGCCGCTATGGCGCCGCGCTACAATGGTTTACAACCTCGACAATTGAATTGAAGTGATGTTTGTTGTGATGAGTGTTGCCTAACTTGGCGCGGCACACTAGGGTGTGTCTAGATAATTGTCCTCTATAGCCGAGTAACAATGCAGACTCGGGTAACTAATTGTTTCCGTTTCACAATTAAATCGAAGTGATACATTGTAATTGTAACTGACATAAAATATCTCATCGTCTATCTAAACTGTTTATGAGGAAGAAAATTCGTGAAGGGTTACCGCTCCTTGAATAAAAAAATAATAAAAACAGAAAAAATAATCGAAATAAGCCTAAACTAAACGAAACTAAATTATCGTGCTCAGTTATTTCTGCTTTACAATCTAATGTAATAAAACGGGCACTTTATTGGACGTTTAATTAATCAGCGACCATTAGTTAAACCAAAGTGATGAATTTCTTCAGGCTGTTCAAGAAACGATTTACAATTGTATTTTCATAAGGAACTCACAATCAATACTTACATAAGGCAAAACCATAAAACGACTAAAAAGTGTGATATCATGCAAAAACCCCATAAAGATAAAGGTACCCATTAAGTTTTCGCCATAGAAAGTAATGATATTAGAGCCAAAATGGCTGCCACCAAGTTCGTCCCAACCCTGATCACTCAATCTTAACTGACACCTCCGTGTTGTCAGTTAAGCTTGCGTGATCATGGTTCGGACCACAAACTTGGTGGCAGCCATTTTGGCTCTGATATCACTACTTTTTATGGCGAAAACTTGATGGATCCTTTATCCTTATGGGGGTTTTTGTTTGATTTAGCTTACAACAAGGCAGCTGCAGTAAGTCAGCACGCGGAACGACAGCAGTACGAAGACAAGCATTGGTGCTTTTTCCTTTGAGAATAATGCGAGTGGTGACCCGGAACGAGAAACGAATCATGGGTAGTATTATAATATACACTCTAGCCCCTCTCCCCCCCCCAACTTTATGCCCTTCCTGATTATACACACCCATAAAGGAATCATTTGTATCTAACGAGAAAAATGTGGGCCAGAAATGGATGTACACGAAATTAGTGACTTCACATATTTTACTATGGGATCCATGGGGTAAATAGTTACATAATTCTTAACGCATTCAATACAAGAACTAAGGGATTTATCTCTCTTACCTTGGCATGCACCGCCATCATCAACCTGGACGAATCCCGCATCCTTTGCTGCTTGTGTTGTTAAAGGCATACTCTTCGACAATGGCCATGTCACTGAAAACAAAGCACAGACCAACAATTACTCGGTTTCTACAGTACCACTGGATAAACTCCGTAGTCCTACTAAACTGCCCAATTTTAGGCCTCAGGTGAGGGAAACAACTCAAAAGTGGCAGTTTGAAATTTACACTGTTCACAGTCATATAGCCTACATTTTCAGCAACTAGAGTTAATATTGCTCCAAATATGCTTCTTTATTTGGCAATTATTAGCATGGCCGTCCTTATTCGAGTTCGTTTACGCACGAGATTTTTCAGAAAATGGACAGGAGGCTCGAAATAAAGTTTATTGGGCTGTGGCCCGAAGCCATGCGCCCGCTCTAGTAACAAAATTACAAACTAGAAACCATGTAATCATAAAATACAACATGGAACCACTATTAAGTTTACAATCCGCGGAAACTCAAAGGGCTCACTTCTGGTCATTTGCCCGAAGGCCCTACGGCTGCAGTAGCAGGCGGTCACGCACCCAAGTATCAATCAGTCTCAATGCTGCTTAACTTTTGGGATCTGACGAGACGAGTGGTCTCCGTGGACACTCAAAGGGTTTTAGCGATTGTTAACCACACCCGGTCATCTGCCCGACCAAGGCCCTATGTCTGCAACACCCGGAATGGATCCTCAGGAGGTCACCCACCCAAGTGCCAATCGGGGCCAATGCTGCTTAACTTCGGTGATCTGACGAGAACCGGTGTTTCCAGCACTGCAAGTCCGTGGACACTGCGGAGAGGCTAACAATGTCAAAATATTACAATGCTGCAACATGGACAGCAAAGAGGCGAAGCAAGACTCAACGATGCTTCGGCGCGGGGAAAGTGACCTTGTCGTTGTATCTTGTTTGAGTTAGCATTGTGAGCCAGAGAAAGGGTTATTTTGCGGTTAACGCTCGCTAAAACCTTTTCACCCTTTTTTGGTTATATTGCGTTGTACCTATATTGTGTTGTATTGTTTAGTAGGCAGCATAGCGCATCGCTTAGGGCCCCTGCTCCGGAAGAAACCGTTAAACTGTTAACTTATCTAACACAAAACCCACAAGGGTGAAAGAACCCGCCAAATTTCAGCCAATCAAAGTAGTAATATTAGAGCCAAAGAGGCTGCCACCAAGTTACTACATTAGTTGCCAAGCTAATCCCACCGAGTATTAGATAAAAGGTTAAATCAAAAACCTGACCATTGCTACTATCGGTAGCAATGGTCAAGTTTTTGATTTAACGTGTGAGGTAATAGTCGGTGGGATTAGCTTGGCAACTAATGTAGTAACTTGGTGGCAGCCTTTTTGGCTCTGATATCACTACTTGGCTCTGATATCACTACTTTGATTGGCTGAAACTTGGTGGGTTCTTTCACCCTTGTGAGTTTTGTTTTAGATATCACTTCTTTTGTATTTTTTTTTTGTGTGGCGTCTTATTTTTGCCACTGCCCAGTTATCTACTATCTGGCCAAGTTTGGTCGAAAAATATTGAATACGAACGGAGATATTAATTTTTTTTTTCTTTCGCTGGAGTAAGGACTTCAATCATCTATCTATATATTTATTTCGCTTACGAGCAGACTTGTAAGGAGCAGAGCTAAAAAGGATTGTTAGGGATCAAAGCAAGAGCGCGAGCGGGCTCATTCTTCCCACGGTAGCAAAGAAAAAGGTCACGGACCTTGATTGATTGATTGATTGCTTTATTCGAGTCTAAAGACCGTAACGTCATACACTCGTAATCTACTTAGCCTACCTAAATCTAACTTAAAAACTATACAGAGGAGACACAACCATTCCACCATTTCACGTAACTAACATTATCAGCTATACCATTGATTCACAAAAGGTCACGGACCTTTAGATTCCTGTAATAAATGATTTGAGATTTGAGAAAAAGGGCGGACGGCCGACAATGAGAACGGATATGCGTCCAAACAATAAGAAACAAACACTATTGCTTCAATAATGCTGACTATTACAGCCGAGTTGAAGCAGCGGGAATCAGCTAGACCGACGTATGATACGGCGGGGCCAACTATTTTATTTTATTTTTTATTTAAGAATAGCCAGGGTTCGTTGGAAACTATCTACGCTTAGGTTGGGCAAGCAAACTCATCATGCAGTATAATGACAGAGGGCGAGGGACCGACAATGTCTGTAACAATATGTCTGTAACAATCAGTAACAAACGGAATATTGCTTTAATAATGCTAGCTCTAAGATCCGACTTGAAAAGTTTCAAAGTTGGTTGAGTGACAATCACTGCATGCACGATCGTTGTTGGGTTTATTGCACTTGGTATCAGAACGGAGAAACTGGCAATTGAGCGTCCGCCATTGAAAAAAGACATTTATTTCCATAACAAAACAAATCATCAGGGGTTCAAAGGGAGGGGGAGTATGGATGGGGATATTCAGACCACACAATAAGGGATTCTGGGGCGGGGGAGGGGAAGGGCAGGGGTTGTGGGACGGGTAAAGGGTTACCGGGGGAGGGGGCATGGGGGAAATCTGACCATACTGTAAGTGCTTGCTAAGGAGATGGACGATTATTCATAAGACACAATGCTCAATCCTAATTCACCTCTTACTGTACAGCTAGGGGACTGCACACTTAGCATTACATATTAGGCGCTAGGTCAAGGTTTATCCCCTTGTCCTGCCCTGATCAGCTCTGGTGGTTCGACTTGCGGGTCTGACCACCACACACCAATTAGCTCGAGCTGTCGAAGCTGTCCCGTTTTATACCCAAGCGGGCCGGGGCAGAACAATAGGCTCTTGCCTGAGGCATTACGTCACGTGACGGCGAACTGGCGCGATCCGGTCCTGACTGGTAGAACAATAGGACTGGCTCGCTTACCCGGATGTTGGCGCCGGGCCAGCTGCCATGTGTGCATGGTAGCTAGCGGCGCGTAGCATCCATGTTAACGGCAAGGTGCACCGCACGAGGGGCTAACTGCGTGCGTGTGCATTGCCGTACATGTAAGCACGTTACAATACAATGGGAGAATGTGGGGGGGGGGAAGGCCGCAGGGTAGTTCGGAGGCTGGGGCAGTAGGCGACCTTTTCATTCCATACTGCCTATTACAGTATTTCTCTCAGGTATGTGGGAACCGGCTAGACCGGCGTATGTTAACAATGAGAATGGATATGCACCCTAATAATTAGAAACAAACACTATTGCTTCAATAATGCTGACTATTGTAGCCCACTTACAGCAGCGAAAATCAGCTAGACCGGCGTATGTTACGCCGGCATACAACTAAAATAGTATAAATTAAAGCGTTTGCTGATTTCCATTCAAGCATCAACAATAAGTAGCGCGGACTGTGGATTTATTAAGAGCTCAGTGGCCCGAAGTCATGCATGCATGCGCGTGCATTTTATCAACAATGTTGTGTTGCCGATTATTTCTGTCAGTCCGTTTGCATTGTTACTCGTTAACACTAATAACGAGTAATGGTTATTTTGATCACCGGTGGCGTTTTCCCAACATACAGAATAATAGTATTACAAATGATTGCAATCTTTTTAGTTAATGCCTCCCCAAAGGTCAAACCTTAAAAGGCACGTATTGTAGTTAAAAGAGTGCTGAATACCAAATTTCATTCGTGTCTGTCGCATAATTTATTTTATATGAACGGAATTAGTCAGTAGTCAGTATATATAGTATTCTGAAGTCAGCTGAAATCAACGATCTTCACGCACTTTTATCACATTGATACAGTTTGTGGACTTGATTGAAATACAACTATTGCTTGCCAGGGCACAAAGACTGCCCATTTCCAACAATTTTCAATCTGTTTCGCCGCACAGGTTTTTATCCTCATCATCGTGAAATACGCTCAACTCAGGTTTCAGATAAAGTACCAAACCTAGTGGCTATGCAACAACAATGCAGAAGTTAAATAATGACTTTCTTACAATGAAGTTACAATGAAGTGTGACAATTACTGAACTTGGCGGGCGGACCAATAGCGTGGTCCTTGATTGTGGAGAAGCAAAATGAAATGGTCTTGGTGTTTGTTTAAATCTTCAAGTTTGAAACCATAAAGTGAGAAGTGTTTAATTTTGAGGCCTTACAGCTTCAAAATTGTTCCGAATGACGAATTTAGTTCTTCAATGCGGGCTAGTTCTTCGGGCTAGTTCTTCGGAAAGCCAGTTGATTATTTCCCAGATTGTTTGCCAGGATACTAAAAAAGGGTTTAACGAGCGTTAACCACTCCTGGTCATCTGCCGGAAGCCCTAAGGCCCTATGTCTGCAACAACCAGATTCCCAGGCGGTCACTCACCCAAGTACTACATCCGCCTGCAACAATGCAGAATCAACTACCCATCGAAACGACACGTGGTAGATCTAGACACACTCTAGTCTGTTGCCATCAAATAATAAACTTGGGGGAAAGCTTGGGGGGAACCAGAACATAAATACGCATTTCTAATGTTCCGTTTCTTTCTCAAACAAAATTGGGTGGAGAGTGAACAAACCGTATGATAGACCACACCGTAACCCCCAAAGCAGAATTTTCTGCCACTGTCTGCGACAACAATTTTCAGGGAAAAATTGTCTGCAGCTAATCTTCGTATGGTCACGTGCATAGTTATTGGTTTTTACTGAATAGCTTTTCAGTGCTTTATTCTATTGATATGGCTCTTCCACCAACGGAAAGGTCTCGTCGCGACGATTAAAATGGTGTATTGGAATGTCCAAATCGGTCAAAAATTGGCGAAACGGCAGAAATTTGGTCAAAATGGCACGTTTTGCCTGCGACTGTGCCAGATTATCTGCGACATAGGCGCACGTCGCACCCTTTTCTGCCTTCGGGACCGTAACAATTACAATAAAAAGGAAGCGAAAAAAGCCAGTACATTAACTGAACAAAAAACAGCTTCGCCGTTTAGAAAAAAAAAGCATTAGAGCTAATACCCCCGAACCAGCTTAAGGTACATAAATAAAGTTGATTTCACTCGAACGCAACGAACTGTAAATTGAATTCCAATTCAGGGAACAAGGATTGCGACATGCCAGCCTCCATGCACACACATACATGTACATCACTAATCAAACAAACAAAACGGTTGGACATTTCAAATAAACAAAACACACACACACAAAATACAACACAGACACGCACATGAAACGGAACGGAAACATAACATACCCCACAAACATATACAAAAGAGACGCCATAACAGTAAACGCCTCCAAAATTGAAATATTAAAAATACCTACACAAAATGAACACACGCACACAAATATTAAACATTTCAAACACAAACTGCGTTTATTTTCTGACAAAACCACTGAGCAAAACAGACCTTGTTCCCTGGAATTGGAGTTCAAATTATAGTTAGTTGTGTACGAGTGAACACTAATCCGTTTTTATTCGTGTATCTTCACAGTTTCACAGAAGCAAACGATATAGAGTGCACATAGCGGTTGCTTACAGTCAGGTTTGAAAATCACCCACGAAATGTCACCATGCGTCGCGCGCGCGGTACGGATCACTCAAGCCAAAGCGAAAAAATTTTTTCATCGCGTTCTGCGATACCCCTGCTATTCGACGACCACATGAGACTAAACTGGAAAGGTAATTTCGTCTATCTCGAAATTCGCAACGAGCTTTTTTTTATGATTGCACATTAACCAAATATAAAGTGAACCTGAACGTTGTTTTTTTTTTTTGGGGGGGGGGGGGGCGATGGAGACCGAATCAGTTTTTACCTAGCGATCGAATTAAATTTTACCAAATGTTGTAATTGAAGCAAACACCCGTCGTAGCATCCGGCGACAGCTGTTTCATTTCTCTTCGTTGGAATTTAAGGGTCAATGTTTAGTAATATGCAAAGTTACTCCACCCGAGCGAAGCCGGGTAATTCTGCTAGTGTAACATAAATATAACTTACCTTTTATCTCCTTCCATGTTGGCTCTGAAAAGAAAAGAAAATGTATTATTAATGCTGCACTACAAACTTCGTTATTAAAACGTTCCATGTATCTCAGAGAAGAGTGCACGTGGCTCGCATCTCTTGGTCTGTTAGTGTCTAGCAACAAAAATAAAACAAATGTTTATAACCTGATTGATCCGAATGATATGTCTGCAGCCATTCTTCCAAGGCCTTCCTTCCAACAGATGCAGGGGAGGCTTAGTCACCAGCGGCCTTGTAAACAGATTACTGTACAACTTTTAAAATTATTAAACAACTTAAAACGAACTCTCTTGATGCGTGTGGTTAGGTTTAACTCATCTGAAGTCAAAACAGCAAAGGAACACAAATAAACTTATGTAATGTTTCAGATACTGCAGTGTTGCTGTACTGTTTAGTCCACGTCAAACCTTACTGCTGTATCCAACTATTATATTAAGGAAAATTGGAAATAAGCCAATAGCGAAAATCATACACTAGAAA
>JAHWFP010182978.1:0-23058 GCA_023313725.1 Lithobius niger | reverse complement strand
CATCGTCAGAGAAACGGGTTTCTGCTCGTCGGTTTCAATTTCTAATTTTTCGCAGATGTATCGTTTAAGATTTTTCATCGCGGTTTGAGATTCGGGGGTCGACGGAGAAATCCATCCCTTACACCTGGAATCTTTGTTCAAAATGGGAGAACCTATTCCTTTTAAATCCTCGAATTCTACGGAAGGAGATAAGACGTACTTTACTCCATTTTTTAAATTTGTCGCATTTTCCGTCTTAACTTCTAGAGAATTTGATTGCAACAGCCTCGAAAGATTTCCATACCAGGTAGAATGAGACATTTCTTATTCTTTTTGTTTATATATAAAAAAAAAGAATCGTCAAAATGCCGGTTAATAAATTTGGACAGTCTTTGAAACGAACGCAAAGAGATGTGAAAGGGGTTCCGGGTATAGGATTTATATTAGACCTGAACCATGATTACGACATGCAGAATAAGCGACTGACTAAAGTCGGAGCTGCTACAGAACCCGAAGATGTCGTAATTTATTCCCAATTTACCGAATTAGAAAACGAAGTAAAAAAATTTAAAGCCGACGTAGGATTGAAGAAAGATGCGGATGGACATTTTAACGCTGACAAGAAACGTATTAAAGATCTCGAAACTCCCTCGCAATCTAAGGATGCAGCGACTAAGGATTACGTCGATTCAAAAACTGTATCGGACATGCGAATGAATCGCTTAACTAATCTAGCTGCTGGTGTAGATCCCGAAGATGCGGTGACTTATTCTCAGTTGATAGATGTAAAAAATTTAAAAACTACATTGGAGGAAAGTGCCGATGGGCAACTCGACGCGAAAGATAGACGAATCAAGGATCTGACATCCCCGCACAATCTAAAGATGCAGCGAATAAAGAATACGTCGACGCGAAGCTTGTCGTTATAAACGAAGTGGAGACCAAACTCGGTTACGCTTTAAAGGAAGGTCCTGATGGACTGCTCGATGCAAAAAATAAACGAATCAAGGACCTCGCATCCCCCGCACAATCTAAGGATGCCGCAAATAAAGAATACGTTGATACGAAGCTTCTCAGTATAAACGAATTAGAAACCAAACTTGACAATGCCTTGATTATGGACTCTCGCGAAATATTCGACGCAAAAAATAAACGAATCGGTAACCTCATGAACCCCGAAAAACCTTCGGAAGCTGTTACTAGAGAATTTCTCTTCGAGACTATTAGAGACGGGTACCGCATAGATAGACTTCACTCGGCGTTGAACGAGGATGAGGGTGAGCGTTTGGTACTTGATGCAACACGGAGACGAATCAAGAATCTCGCATCACCAGCACAATCTAAGGATGCCGCGAATAAAGAATACGTCGACGCGAAGCTTCTCGGTATAAACGAATTAGAAACCAAACTTGATAATGCCTTGATCATGGACTCTCACGGCATATTCGACGCTAAAAATAAACGAATCAGTAACCTGGCGAGCCCCGAAAGCCCTTCGGAAGCTGTTAATAGAGACTATTTCTTCGAGGTTATTAGAGATGCCTACGAAATAGACAAACTTCAAACGGCGTTGAACGAGGACGAGGATGGGGTACTCGATGCAAAAAATAGACGAATCAAATTTACGCTCCCTCCAACCGCGGAACACGACGTGGCTACTAAGGGTTATGTCGATAGTCGAATGGTTACTAAACGTAGAAAAAAAACTCCCACCAGACACGGAGGAAGCCAAGAATCATTTTGACAACGTCGGTTTTGTGATGGAAAGATATATAAATCCACGTATCGACTGTATAGTTACTTTTCGCGGAACTAGTCCTTACCCTAAAGGTCACTTTTTTACGTGTAACAATAATTATCCTCGCCAATACTACTTATCAACATCCGGTTGGTATATCCTGGGAATGAATATAGGAAGTAGCGGAGACTATATAAATAGTTCAAATCCTCCAGATATAAAGATTCGGTGTTTAATAACTCATTTTTTTGATTTATCGGAAAGTGTACCCGAAAACAAAGGATTTCAAGTTTATCTCGGTTTCGAGAGATTTCTCCAACCATCAACTCTAAGTATAACTGAAATACCGATCATCGTGAACGATGGTAACGTGATTTATATAATGGCTGATACAGCAAGCACGGAGGATAAAGATTACCAGATAGATATATACCTAACCAAGACTCGTTGTATACCATGGTCAAAGCAGAGACCTACCGATCCATACGAAGAAAAATGGGGTTAAAGAGCTAACCGTCTTAAAATATCTTCGTAATCATATCCCTTGCACGAGAAACTTAGAAAAAATAAACAGAAATGACCGCACAATGTTTGATTAAAATTTTGCACCCTGTCGTAATTGTATTTAACGGGACCCAACTACTCCGAAATGGATGTCGGTGGTTCGAGGTTCCCGAAACTGTCGAAATAACAGGGTATGTCAGTAACTGTCGAGTAAGCCACCCAATGACTTCCATTTCCATCGTGAAAATTTTCGAGATTAACAATGCCGCATTCGCCACGAGGTTTACGATTTAACGGCAGATGATCCTTGCTAAAAGTACCTCTGTATTTAGGAATTTTCAAAACTTTGACTAATCTGTTTAAATCGAGATTCGTTAACGGTTTAGTAAAATCGATCAGACCTTCACTGGCCTTAGAAAGAGCCCTCTGCCACGATTCGCTTTTTTTTTCTTTTTACGTTTCAACCCCGAACCCTCCATCTTCTTGTTATGTCTCACCATTTCTTCCATTACCTTAGCATCGTTCTGGCTCTTTTTAACTGCAGCGGCGATACCGGCGGCACCTCCGGCTAGACCACCTACACCGGCTAAGATGGGTCCCAGCAATGCCAACAATGGTAAAAACCCACCTCGTTTCGCGATCTTTTTTCTTTTTACCCCGCTCCATTTTTTTCCGATTTTACTTGTTTTCGTTTTTTGTTTCACCATCTCTCTTTTTTTAATAAATCACTTCGACTTTGCCTTTATCCAATTTCAAACTCATTTTTCTATCACCGATCAACAGCGCGTGGCACGTCGTGTTAGCTGGAACCGCGGCGTTAAATTTCAACTTTACTTGCACGTCGACTATGCCGGACTGAAGTCTCTCCGATTGCTTGGAACAGTCCAAAACCACTAGAGGATAAGTCTTTTTAAACTGCACAGAATCGATACACAAGTCCCCGACATCGTACAAAGCGCGTCTAAACTCTTGAGCCATTCTATACAGGATCGAGTATTCTCCTGTAGCGTAATTTACGTTCAAGTCCAAGAACGGGTAACGTTCGGAATTTAAAGTTACGTGAGCATCTTGAAGACTGCAGTGATCGAATACGGCTGGATTTTTAGTTTGCGCATCTTTTCTATTAGTCTGAAGAGCTAGAATAACCCACCTCGGTTTTTCAACGGCTGAAGTAGTAAGCACGCGCCATGTGAAACTAGTGCTCTGAGGAAGTTCGCAACTATCGTAATGCCAGTGCCTAAAACCCAAGTCCACGTTCATCCCACCTTCTATGTAACTAAAAAGCCTGAGTTTTTGCTCGTCGGATGTGGTTACGTGGGGTACGTGCCACGAAACGCTACTCAATTCGACTTTCCCAACGGCTGTTGCAGCTGCCCTGAATACAGCGTCTTCATTGCTCGCCCTAGACAACGTTAGGACATGCTTGGCACCGTACAGCACCTTGTCAAAATTTTCGAAAAATCCCATGCAGTGTTTTAAGGGAATGGCGAATGAGAAGCTTCCTTTAGGAGTCGTTTCCTTCACGATGATGGAATGCCGTAATTTGAATCCGATGTTATCGTTTAAACTGGCCGCGGAAGATTCTGCCGCATCTAACGCCCAGCAGTTCCCCAGCAACGACACTTGATCGGTTGAACCGTATGTAAGGAGACCTTTCATGAGAGTCCCATAACCGGGGTAATTTAACTCGTCCACTAGCTTATCCCCCAAGTGATATTTAATGCTGGAAAACAGGTACATGGAACCATTATTGATGAGAGACACTATGTCCGCATCGGCAAAACTAGAACCGTCGGCATTCAGTAACCTGCCTTTAATCAGAAGATAACTATTCGCGACGTGTAGGAACAAATCCTGGTTTTCGATTACGATTCTAATTTCCGAATTGACGTTGTTTAGAATGGTTCCTACTATCGGATTATATTCGTGAAATGCGTAGCTCTCCACGGAAGAATCTTGTTGTAAAGATTCGTTTATATCGAGGTAATGTTCCGTTAAACTCATCTTCTCGCTCTCGTTATAAATTTGATGAATGCTGCGTTTTTTCCCCTTAATTGATTATTATCTACGACGAATCCTTTTCCAATTATTCTTTTTTTTCTTTCGAATACTAACATTCTTTTTTTAATACGTACAAAATTATTTTTTAGACCTCAGATGAAGTCTGACGGTAAGGGTTTCCCCGTTTAAATTTATCATTTCATTATCTTGAGAAGTTAACCAAATACGAATATTACGAATCTTGTCGGTAGTTACGGGAAGGTAAATTAAATTTTGAGGGGAAATTATCATCTTATAACCCGGCGGCACTCCCGGATAAAAAGCGTATATGCAAGGTTGAGTGTCGTCATTCACGTAGGAAGACCCGATTATGTTGGTATGAACGAAAATTGTATTCAACCCCATTATATCCACGGATTTTTGACCTTGCTGAGTTTTAGTATAAGTTCCCCGAAGGAAGCCTAGAACTGTTCCTAAATTATTATCTCCCAGAAACGAAACGCCGTAGAGCGGATTATTTATAACCAAACTTGTTTTTAAAGTATTATGGTTCGGTTCTAAAATGATGGCATTTTTTTCGTGACCACTTCCTTCTAAAGTAGACTGTATAAAATTATTCAAGTCCGAAATTTCGTAAGCGCCGGGAACGACTCTCACCTCGATCCAATTCGCTCCACCATCGATGGTGTAAAAAAATTCGTTATTGTCAGCGTGCACGTTGAAAATACTGTAGTACGTATCCAAGGAGACGAGCGCCATTTCATACTCTTTTTTAGGGTCTAGGTATATGGGCGTTTTTAAATTGCAGCTCAGTTTGCCACCTATTCCCGTTAAAATTATTGAACTGGAATCCATGCTTTTTCTTTTTTTGTTATTTATTTTTAATAATGAAAAAAGGTACTGAAAGACACTTTCCCCACCATCCTCCAGATCGATGAAAATGAAGAAAATTACCGAGAGGCACTTTCCCACCATCCTCCAGATTGATGAAAACGAAAATAGGGTAGCAAATGGCACTTTCCTACCATCCTTCAGATCGATGAAAAACAGGACCCCCACTTTTCGTTACCCACCGGAAGTGACACCCCCATTTTTGATCTCATGACTGGGAATATGTATGTTTGTGACCTAAAAAAGGTAGAAAAAGGCATCCTCTCCAAAATAACAAAAAAAAAAACGAAAAAAGGTCACCTTCCTCCAGATTGACAAAAAACCGGAAGTGACGACCCCACTTTTCGTCATGTGAACTGAAGTGCATCATTACCCCACACTGATCACATGACCGGAAGTGACATCATAGGAGGAAGCAAAAAGTACTTTCCCACCCTTCTTCAGATCGACGAAAGCTGGAAAACAGATAGAAAAAAGCACTTTTCCACCCTTCTCCAGATTGACGAAAAATCCGGAGCTGACACCCCCACTTTTCATCATGTGATCTGAAGTGCATCAATACCCCCACTTTGATCACGTGACCGGAAGTGACATCATAGGAGAAAGCAAAAAGTACTTTCCCACCGTCCTCCACATCGACGAAAGCCGGAAAACAGATAGTAAAATGCACTTTTCCACCATCCTCCAGATTAACGAAAAATGGAACCCCCACTTTTCAACAGATGATCGGAAGTGCATAATTACCCCCACTTTTATCACGTGACCGGAAGTGGGGGTATATATGTGTAACCGAATATCGTATTTTACCACTACTCAGCTTCAGCTTTTGCGCTGAATAGGCTTCACTTTTTTAATCTTTTTTAACTTTTTATTTTTTACCTTTTACTGCTCTGCCTTGATTTTCTTTAAAATGGGGAACCATTTAAGTGTATCTTGTGACTTGTAGCTTATGCTTGACAACGGGATGATAAATCCTGAAACGTCGCATTTTATTGTATACATGTGCACAGGCTGGCTTTTTAAAACGTTAACACTTGCAGCAAACACCTTGCTAGGATTTGTCAACATAGGAAACCAACCAAATAGTGCAGTTGAATGTTAGTTAAATTCACACACGCAGCTGCTCGTGTTTCACTAAGGAGAGAACCAACTAATGGCTTAACGTATGCACTGCTGGTCGTTTCTTGCTGTTTGAAATGATACAAATACAAACGTAAAAATTTCTTTACACCGTTTTCTGTTGTCAATGTATTTGCTTTACGTAATTTAGTATTTGATCTTTTTTGTGTCTTTGCGTAATGTAATTTAGTTTAACTGCTAAATAGGTATTCCGTGGTAATGGATTTAAAATATCCATAAAGCAACTCCAACAGCCTTCCCACCCGTGAAACAGATTGATCTGATTTGATTAATTAACGAGCCCAAATGGTCTACAGAACCGTTCGCTCAATACTAATGCTAAATTAATTACCAACACAAACCAAGGTCCCACTCACAACAATTATGGACCATCCTCTCAGCAGGAAAATCTGACTGACTGATGGTTTATTGAGCTTGAGATTCCGAAGCTTACAATCAGCCAGCGAAAAATTAGTTTCAACAATGGTCCAATGGGGTTTTCCCATTGGTTCGAGGGCATAACTTTTATGTACAACCACGAAAATACGCCTACGCGAAACAATCATCTACATTAATAAAATCGAGTTGCTGTGTTGTAAAACGGCCACCCGACCCAGACGGACACCCGTCATATAATAACAGTAAGAATGCTGCGTTGATTGTCAACTACACCCGGCCACCCGTCTAATAATAACAGTATTCAATTATTGTAAACGGAATGATTGTTGGCAATAAACTAAAAACTGATTGTTGTCAGTCAACTGAAACGATGGACGAAACAATACTTCAGTTCAGGTATATGCTTCTTAATATTAAACCGCTGGCTAAAAGTTCTGTCGTTGTCAACGATTAAAATTTTAAAGGAATAGTGAAACTCCGTTAAATATTGAAAGCGCTTTACTTTTGCTGCCCAGAATCAAGTAAAAAAAAATAGCATACACGAACCCATGGTACTAAGGCGTATTTATTTATTTACGGTGGAAATCCATATAAAAGTGCATGGAGTCCGGGTCAGGTGAGGCGCTGATTGAGTGAGCGAAGAGAACGAAAATCAGCGTTTGTTAACCGTGTGCGCAAACTAACAACGTAACTTTCAATGAATAAAACAAATTGCTTCACGTATATGCACTGCTGGCGAAAGGTTCTGTCTTTGTAGATGATTAAAATAAAAAATTAGTGAAACTCGGATACCATATGGAACAAAATGCGTTTGTTAGCCAGCGTGCTCACAAATACATAGACGGCGTATAGACGGCATACACGCCTTTCACAACAAACACATGACAGCGCAAACCATCCCAATGTTGCAAACGGTGAATCAAACACCACCCGTGCACCATCCTTCACCGCTTGCTAACGGTTCTGTCATTGTGGACGATAAATAAAAGGATTAGTGTAACTCGGTCAAATTTTGAAAAACCTGTCATTGAAATTACGCTGTCCAGTGGAAATATTTGTATGATAGTCCATGGAGTGCGGGTAAGGGGTAGTGCTGACTGAATGAGCGAAAGCGAACGAAAATCAGCGTTTGTTAGCCAGTGTGTGCAAAATACATAAACGGGATATACATCTTTCGCAACAAACACATGAGAGAGCAAGCCGTCCCAATGTTGCAAATGGTGCATCAAACACCACCCGTGCCTGGCACTTAAGGGCTTCAGCTAGTCATCTTTACATTAAAAGCCTACCTCGCCGAATTTTTGTGAATTTTGTGACCGCATCTCCTCTGTTGATATTCAGTGTGTGATGGTGCGGATGGTGTCTACGGACAGCTATTGTCGTGCAGTTTTGCACCTTAAAGCAGAATTTTGATTGGTCGTGCCATTCCGGAGTTACGGGGGCCCGAATGACCAGTTTCATTGTTTTACATTGTTTTTAACATTGTTATTAGGCAACAAATCAGAAAACGCCAGGACGAAGGGTATTGTCATATTTATTTTATTATACGTTTTAAAATTGCGGTCGTTCATCAAGTCAGCGTAGCTTGATGGTTAGAATGTTAGACTGCTAATCGAACGGTTGCGATTCTGAATCTCGTCCCAAGCACCGAATATGGGTTTTAGCTTAAGACAGGTAGGAGGTGTAGCTAAAATTAGGCAGGTAACTATTAACTGTTAATGATATAAATCACCTTCGTATGTGCTATCTGGTTATAGAAATATTGTATAAAGATTTTCATAAAGATTTTATTTGGCTCAAAGAAGGGAGCCAGTTCCACATGCGACCACCATCCCACCAACAAGTGTTCGTATCCGCGATAAAAACAGTTTTTGTGTGTGAACGTTGGGACCTAGGGGTGTGGGAGATATGGCGTCAGGATTGAATTGTTTGGGGGCCGACAGAGGGTACATGTGGAAACAGAGTGGACCAAGGACTTTTTTTCAAGGCTGGTGTATTAGAAAATTTATTCCGTTTAATTGAGCTTCAATGCAGTCCATTTTTTGGTAAAATACGCCGCATAAACACACAAAATAAATTGGGCTACATATAGTATATTGCAAAGTTGCTACAAAAAATAAATAAAGAAATAAAGAAAAAAACACAAAATAAAACAAATAAAAGCTCAGTTTAGTCATTTGATTTCAAGTTTATCCTGCAAACTTTTTTATTATGTTATTTTCTGGTGATGACCTGACTGTTGGGGTCGGGGGGGGGGGGGGCCGGGGGGGCTGAAATAACGCCGTCACTGGGTGTGGGTACGTTCCTACAACAAAGATCAACAACTTTCCCCATCAAAAACCGAGTTTTTTTTAATGCCAAACAACAAGTTGGTTGGTAGCGGTGGTCGTCTGCGGGCTGGACCCCGGCCATTATGCCATACCTTAAATAAATTAATTTTGCAGGTAATGTGTTAATTAGACTGTGCCGTCCTGGGATGCCCTGGGATGTTTGGGAAGTCATTTTCATTTTCAACACGTTTGTTAGCCAGTATGCACAAAATTGTGAATAAAGAAACTTACTTTGGTGAAGCATGACACTTACATGACAGACACAACCACACGTTTATTACGCCCATCCAGAGTTGTTCACAGTGCCATTTCGTATATGTTTTTTCTTTGCAATTTTAACACGATAAAATCGAGAAGGCAAAAAGCCAAGGGGAAGAAGGATGCAAAACTGGAAATAAGCAGTCGTTCACAGTACCTGTTATCCAAATTCGGTTGCTGTCACTGGGCAAGAGGGAAGAAAGATTTGCAGTGGTAAGGAGATGCGATGATTGAGTGAGCGAGGCTAACGAAAATCAGCTTTTGTTAACCAGTATGCGCAAAATTGTGATTAAAGAAACCTAATTTGGTGAAGCATGGACATAGACATGAGAGACGGGCTGCAGGATGCCAAACTGGAAATAAGCAGTCGTTCAGCAGTCCCCGTTATAGAAATTCACCGTCACCACTCTGTCACTGCAGGCAAGAAGCCAAGAGGGAAGAAGGTTTTATGGTGGTAAGGGAGACGTGCTAATTGAGTGAGGGGAGTGAACCAAAATCAGCGTTTGTTAGCCTGTATGCGTGAAATAGTGATTACAGAATCTTACATTGGTGAAGCATGCACTGTAAAAATAAACGTTCTGATTCACAATGTCTATCACAACACCTATTTGTCTCCTTTTTTACAACACGTTGTGGTCACAACGTGTTGTGGTTTACAACACCTACAGTAGACGTTGTGTTTTCAAACACCTGCAGTAGACGTTGTGTCTTACAACATCTGCAGTAGACGTCGTGTTTTACAACACCTACAACGTACGCCTTTGTTGTGTTATGCCATAAGTCATCATGTAATAGATATTACCCTCTTGTTCCAACAATGATTAGCGAACAAGTTGTTTTCGAAGCGTTCGAGGGTTGCTACAATACTCCCGAGGGCGAAGCCGGAGAGATTATTGTTGCAACCCGAGAATGCTTCAAAAACAACTTGTTCGCTAATCATTGTTGGAATAAAGAGGGTAATATCTGGCTTGTAACCCTACAGTGTTTAAACCACGTGTGGTTCAAATTGTCGATCTAAAGTACTGTTTTCATTGACGTACTATATCATTGTCTGCGGCCTTGCAGTGCTGGAAACACCGGTTCTCGTCAGATCCCCGAAGTTAAGCAGCATTGGGCTGGATTGATACTCGGGTGGGTGACCGCCTGGGAATCTGGCTGTTGCAGACATAGGGCCTTAGGGCTTCGGGCAGATGACCAGGAGTGGTTAACGCTCGTTATTATTAACTAACTAACTATATCATTGTTATCTTCGATGCTTGATTCCTTCGGCCATCCAGAAAATAACAAATTTCCCCATCAGTCAACGACGATGATTTCGGTTTGTTTCGTAAAAAGAAAGATATGCATTTTATACTGTGTGGCCATTTGGTAGTTTTCGTATCGGAACCAATCGGGACTAGAAACCCTTGCGTACGTGTATTTTAAAAAGGGGGATGTGAAATTTAATTTGTTCCAGAAAAGGTATGCTTTTTGTGTTTACTAAAGGTTGAATTTAGTGGAAATGTTAAACCTCCGAAAACATTGTATGGCATTGTCTGCGGAATAATGCCTTATCTTCGAAACGAATCTGGCCGTTATGACTTGTACTCCTACTTGTACTCCCACTTGTAAGCCCACTTGTACTCCCAGTTTTAAACAATGCTTTAACAATAGATAACAATGCTTTAACCTCGAACGCCGTGAAAGACAAGTAATTCGGAGCTACACTTTTAAACAATGAAAACAGAAAAAGTAGGGTTACAACTTTGTTTTGTTATTTTGAAAAGTCGTTGGGAAGTATAGGACATCGCTCGCTTTCCGAGTGCTGGGATCTAACAATGTAGACGGCGCTCAGCGCCAGAGCCATTGTTGGATTCCAGCATGAGGAAAGCGGGCGATATCCTTCTTCTCACCCGTTTTGAAGCTATCAGTCCGACGTACATTGTTGAGCGCTGAGTGCTGAGCGCAGTTACTGGAATACATTGTTGCGTTTAGCCAGAAGAAAGTTTGTGTAGAATATTTGTTAAGACGCAATACTACAAGCAACGAAAATAGCAACGTTTAATTTTGAAAGCGGTTGCAATGTTGTAATAACACGAATTCTTGAACGATTTTTTTGACGTTTGATGTGGAGTCGGTTTCAAAAATTGTTCCATTTAATTGAATATATATGGTTGCTTTATTCCTTTTTGTCGAAACCAACGTTTGTAAAGCAGCGGTTGCAATGTTGTGAGTAACGTGAATTATTGAAGGTTGTTTTTTGGAGCTTGATTTGCCTCATCAAGCTCCTATTTGCTAGCAAGCGAAGTCGGCGTGGTATGACTCCGCATCACCCAAGACACAGCCACCTACAGTAAAGGCCGTATCAGCTTTACCTTTCACAATGCTCTGCTAGAAGGCGAAACAAATACCTACGCGACAAGTTTGCCAAGTGGCGTCATCGGTTGGAAGAATTTGGCACCCTCGTCGGTTAATTTGAAATTTTAATTTTAATTAATTTTAATTTGAAATTATCTCTAATATCAACATGGCTGTCGTTGTCGATCCGACTCTGGACCACGAATGGACGCTACTCTGGACCACCTGGACTAACAAACTAGTGAATACTTATTATGAAACGTAAGTGGGACTACTCCGAACGTAAAAATTGTATTCGAGTGTATTATGCTACAATTGGCAATGTGGAATTTACGTTAGGATCAACATTTATCCCCGCCGATGATTTTCCCAATATTCCGCACGCCGTTGCTCATGAAAACTAATTTCGGCACGCTGCCGCTGCCAGCCGACGTTAATTTTTCGGCGCGCCACGCCACTAGGTAGTTTTGCATTTTAATTCAAAATTTCAGTTTTAATTTTTTAACGAGTTTTTCACGATCTGAAGAACCTTAAAAACAAAAAAAGGTAAGAAAGATTAAAATCCTTGCCGGGCCGGGCCGTCACCTTATATTTTTTTTCGTAAACAGTTCCGATAGGCGGGTTGTTATTGTCAGTTTCGTGCAAGAATTTCATAAAGAAATACTTAAACTGCTTATGCAAAAAATCGCAACATTATTATTTTCATAGATGAAAGACAAAGCTCTCTATTGGGTGGTTCCGATAGGCGGATTGTTATTGTCAGTTTCGTGTGGTTTTGTGTGGTTTTGTTGTTATTGTCAGTTAGGTTAGGTTATAGGTAAGTTTGGGGTTTTGCATTTCATACTGAGGTAGTTAACTGGTTGGGGTTTGGCATTTCATACGGGGGCAGTTAATTGGTTAGGTTATGTTAATGATGATTTAACGAGTTTCCGCATTTTGGGACCAATTTGTAGTATCTTCCGTGAAAATTAAAGGTAGGTTTTTTTCTCTTTTTTCGAATTTCGGGCCATGTGCGTAAAGGGAACATGAGAAGAAAACGGGCTCTCGTCCGATTTTTTTTTAATGGACTAAGAATTACCTGCTGAGTAATGTTTTCCTCTTCCATTTTTTGGGGAAAACGCACCGTTTGGCCGTGGTGAAGGTACAAAGTTAGCACCGTGCCGCGCCAGAAAGCATGAAACTGGGCAAAAGTCTGGCAGTTGAAACGCCAAACCCCAACCAGTTCATTACCTCAAGTGAAATGCCGAAGCCGGTTCCTAACCTAATCGACAATAACAACAAAACCACACGAAACTGACAATAGTAACCCACCTATCTGAACTGTTTATGGGGAAAAAATATCAGCTGAGAACACGGGAAGAAAACGGCCTCTCGTCCGTCAGCGCAAAGAGTGCGGCTTTCAATAATTTCTGACGGCCAAACGAAGCCTTTGCCCCAAAACTTTTATGCGAAAATGTTGTTTAGTTGATCATTTTACGTCATTCTAGCTCAATGAGAGATCAATCGGTGAGGAGCCCTTATTCTTCCCATAAGCCGCGTAAAGTAAACTTGTTCCCTATATTGTTTATTTTACTATCGAAACTGATCGTGGAATGAATTTATAATTCTGCCTTTATTCCGTTAGCTACGTACCTAGTATGCACTATCCCCTTGCCTCACACGTTTGTCGAATTGATTATACTACAACAAACTGTTACACTAAATAATCGATTATACAATAATTACCTGATTAGCAGGAGCCACATAACTACACGAATTGCCAATACGCATAGAATCCTAGGACAGCCTTCCCGCGAACTGTAAAGTAGCCGCCATTTTTTTTTCTTCAGTGATTCGCCAATAGCCCAACAACAGATAGAATTCCGTTTTCCGTGCATGTTGTCAAAACCTGAAATAAGCTGGGCCAGTTCCGGTTCAACTTTTTTTTTCATACAGAAACATAATTTGCGAAAATTTTTAGTCAAGGACCTACAACCCTTTATATTCAAACGATTTAGCCATAAACTGTTTAATAACAACGCCTACATTTTGCTGGCACGTCTTCTAATCGAAATCATAAAAAATCGACTAATATTTCAGTCTCTTCCGGCCATACCATAAGGGTGATAGGCATGACTCGTTCAAATAAACGACTGGAGTGAGACGAAACGTCATTTAACAATAGCTCACGACGCAGCCCATTATTTCTCCCCGACTGTATTTCAATAACTGCTTTATTGCATAAGCAGTTAAAAAAAGTAAAAAAGATTAAAATCCTTGAAATGGCTAAACGAAACTCAAAACAAACAAAAGTGCTGAAGTACTTACTCGTCATAGTGTGCTAGTTATTTTTCACATTCGTGCAATGAGATTGAAGGTGTTAAGGTTTTACAATTTTAACAATCTCCTGCTACAGCTCAGCCACCAGCCCTCGGTCGGTTTGCATGCATAGCATAACCATCAAAGACCATAGCCATTTTATTTCTAACAACAATAAAAATTCCTAAACATTGTGCTCATTCTGACTACCATGGGCCTCGTCACAAAATATGTGAAGAACAGCGTTTTTTGTGGTTGTTGTTGTTGTACAAAATCAAGCTCCATAGATCACAGTTGAGTTCTTGTTTTTATTTGTTTCAGTAAATTTTTTACATTTGTTCGTTTTCTTCTACTTTTCATTTAACACAAACGGGGGCGGGGATCCAGGATACCAGCACTCCTCGTTGCGATCCCGTCGTGCTGTATTATTAGAAGAGGACTGAGCGCTTCTAAACGGGTGTGAAGGGTTACAACACATTGGTTACTCTACAATCCACGAGAAGAAAGAGTATCATGTGTCAAGAAGCTAACTGTATTGTTCAAACAGTAAAGGATAATGACCGAAAACCGCGGGCATTCCTACACAATGCCCAAAGGCGCGCAGCGTCCCGAGGGCCATTGTTTAGGAGGTTTCGGTTATTATCCGACTTAATGCCCGTTACGGCGAAGTGCTCGTACACATTGTTGGCTATTGTTGGTAGACGTTCTACGCTTTGAAAGAACGTGGTATTGTTGCGTTCCTGAAATAACGGGATATTGGTAAAGATTCAAAAATGGCAGTGAATTTAGCTAATTTTATTGACTCCGATAGTGAACAGGAAGATGACAAGTTGGATTGTTCATTTGATGCGTTTGTTGGTTGTGAGTTACCGGTAAATAACATTAGAATCGATAGCTTTCTTGATTCTTCAAGTGATGATGATCGTGAGCCCGAAGCTACAAGGAGAAAGGTGCCTACGTCGCGCTTTAAGCAAGCGACATTCGATGATTTGGCTTTTCGTAGTAGGCCTCAAGTTGCTGAAAATACGAAGAAAAAGCAGAAGTGGTAAAAAATATGTACAGTGATTGGAAGCATGCTGCCACAGGTAACTGCAGTTACGTAGAAAAATCGTTTCAAGATATGACCATTAATGAATTAATACAGTGCTCTGTAAGTTCATGTCAGAAATCCGTCGTGCGGATGAAAATAAATATACTCCGCATACATTGTATGAAATTGTGGTTTGCTTGCAACGTTGGCTTAGAGAGTATGAAGTGTACGTTTGTCTTTTGAAGGATGTAGAATTTAGGCCATTACAATGTATTTTAGACTTTCTAATGAAGAAACTTACAAAAGAAGGTGTAGGTATATATGTCAAACATGCCGAACCATTTACTGACGCACAGTTGAACATGTTGTGGGACACCAAAATTCTTGGTACTCATGACCCAAAGGCCTTATTGTATTCCGTGTTTGTGCTTTTTGGTATACACTTCGCGTTGCATGGCAGAAATGAGCATAGAACTTTAACGCAAAGACAACTAACTTTCGGCAGGTCAAACGAAAATGGGCGAGAATACCTTGAATACGTGGAAGACGTTTCAAAAACAAATCAAGGTGGGTTAAAACATATAAAGGTGCAACCGAAGAGAGTCAAAGCTTTTGCTCTTCCCGATAATCCTTCTCGTTGCCCTGTCAACATGTACAGACTGTATCAAAGTCACTGGCCCGAACATGCAAATCCTTAGGTTATATATTTTTGCCCCAAAACGAAATAACAGTAACAACATTTGGTATTACAACCGCCCCGTGGGTAAAAATGTTTTGGGCAACATTGTCAAAAATATTGCAACAGATGCTAAGTTGGATGGCCAGTTTGCCAATCACAGTTTGCGAAGTACGTCAGCAACAAATTTGTATCGAGCCAACGTAGAAGAGCAGCTCATTGCAGAAACAACTGGCCACCGTAACTTGAACTCCTTAGGACAGTACAAGAAAAGTAGCCACTGTATGCAAGCGAATGTCAGCGATATTTTGAACGGCGTATCAAGCCAGAGTGTAACAAATGAAAACCCGGTCAAACATTTGGTGATTAAACTGTTCCCATTTTACAATCAATATGTAATCATCTGCATTTTTTTTTTTTTTGGGTAAAATAAGCCGTTGTTCAATCCGCGGGCCTGCACTTTTCCCGCCTTTAGCTGAAAGTGCGGGCTTCCCTGGCAACAATGGGTTTCTTTGCTGTGAAAGTAGGCTACTATACCTGTCAATTTTTAGCATTGCTGTCCCAGTGATGCTGTTGGTTGCTTGAGACTTGAATTGCCGCCTCAATTTACCCTACCACACATCCTCCCTATATAAGAGTGGAGGCTACGAGGGATCATCATCTCTTTGTCTCAAGCCGCCATGCGGCTCGTTCTGTTGGTTCCATTCTTCTTTCGTCCGTCTTTTTCTCAGGACGTCTGACCACCTCTGCCGCCTGCTGAATAAAGAATAGTTCTCCTTTGGCTTCGCCTGCTTCCCCCTGCCCTCCAGCTGGATGCCGCATGAGGCCCCATCACCAGCCCCGCATCTCCCGCTCTTCGGTCCGTCTCCGGTCTGCCCATAGCCGGGACGTCGCCGTTGAGACGGAGTTGTTGCTCGGCCTCTCGCTTCCCCCGTGAAAACGGTTGTGAACAGGGTTCTCCACTGACGGCCCAACCTTAGTCCCCTCGCCGTCTTTCGTCCGCCACGCTTCTGCCGCTTCTTCCCGGCCCGTCTCCAATCGACCTTTAGCCGGGCTGTCACCATTGAATTGGGTTTGTTGCTCCTGCACCTCTACGTTGCGGTTTCATATCTCACTATTCCTTCTAGGGAAACCGTTGCGAACTGGATCGTCCGTCGACAGCTCTGCCTCCAGCTCCCTCGCCATCTTTCGTCCGCCGGATTCCGCACGCTCTTTTCCTGGCCCGCCTCGGTCTGCCCATAGCCGGGACGTCGCCATCGTATTAGGACTATGGTTCCCTCACCTCAATGCTGAAGCCTCATGCCTCACAGGACCTACTATGCAAGCCGTTCCGAACTGGGTCGTCCATCAACGGCTCTGCCTCCAGCTCCCTCGCCGGCTTTCGTCCGCCTCGTTTCCCACCTTCCTTTCTCCGACGGTGTCCGGTCTGCCCATAGCCGGGATGTCGCCGTCAAATTGGGATTGTTGCTCCTGCGCCTGTATGTTACAGCCTCGTGTCTCACTGGACCCTCTGGAAAGCAGTTACGAACTGGATCGTCCATCGACGTCTCGGCTTCCGGCCCCGCCGTCTTTCATCCGCCGTGTTCCACACGCTCTATTCTCGATCGTCTCCGGTCTGCCCATAGCCGGGACGATACCGTCAAATCGGGTCGTTCTTCCTGTACCCCTACGTTGAATCCTCTTTCCTCTCAGGTCCTACTACGGAAGCCGTTCCGAAATGAGTCTTCAATCAACGGCTCTGCCTCCGGCTCCCTCGCCGTCTGTTGTCCGCCTTGGTTCCGCACTCTCCATCCACCGGCCCGTCTCCGGTCTGCCCATAGCCGGAACGCCACCGTCGAATTGGAGTTGTTCTTCTAGCCTCGCGCCTCTCCCACCCCGTTTGTGAGACTCCCTATCCCACTGGGCCCGCTGTGTAGCCATCGTGAACTAGGCCGTCTATCAACGGCTCCCGTCTCCGGCCTCTCGCAGCCTTTCGCTCGCCTTGCTTCCACACACTGCATTCCTGGTCCATCCCTGGTCTGCCCATAGCCAGGATGTCGCCATTGAGTCGGATTTTTTACTCCAACCGCATTCTTGGGTTTTTGATGCTCCACGCCTAACCGGTCCAACCAGGAGAACGGGTTTGAACTGGATCATCCTTCGACGGCCTCTGCCGTCTTTCGTCCGCCACTCTGATGCAACTGTCTTGCACGCTCCGGTCTGTTCATATTCGAACCGTCACCAATAATTCGGGATTGTGACTCTGGACTTCGCCGGCTCTTCATCTTTTGCCTACCTTCCTCAATGTCGTTGCCGCCCTTTCCCACCCTTCAATTCGCTCCGGGCTGTTCTTTGCTATGACGTCCCCGTCGTATTGAGCTGTCACCTAGTTCTCGCCATTCCCGTCAACGACCTTGTAGCTGGGATCCTTTCCCTTCCACACGGCCTGAACAGCAGCCGCGAACTGTATCTCCAATGACGGTCCTGACTCCCCTCTTTCTCCGCCGTCTTTCGTCTGCTTCACTGACACCCAGAGATTACTCCTCGTCGCTTTCGGCCCGTACCGTGTCGACCCTTCACCGGGCTGCCACCATTAGACCCGTGTTGCCATCCAGACCTTCCTGCATCCCGTCTATCGACTTACGATAATAATGCTACATTATCCGACTAACCCTGCCCCCCCTAATCCCGGATCTATCCCGTATCGGGTCATCGATCTGCAACTGCTCCGGCACTGAACTACCAATGCTCGCCTGATGCTGTCTCCTTACTCCATTCTACCGGTCAGCCGTCCCTACAATCACTCACACCCTACCGAAAGTTCATGGTTACCCCAACTCGAACTACCTTTTCATGGTGCTTTCACACGACATGTCCGAACTCTTCTTTTCTACTCCCGGTCGTCTTGGTTAGCTCCAATACCGACCCGGGAGCTACGCCACCTATCCTAAGACACCATACAAAATCTATGGTCCTCCCCTACGGGCCATCTTTCCAACATGACAACATACACTGGCTTGTTGCACCACACCACCTGCCCGTCTTAGGTTAGTTCTTCAAACATAATTCCAATAGAGGGATCATATCAAGACTGCGGGTCACTCCTCCTTACCCCGCACCTTCGATCTTTCACCCACCTCATCCTCGCCGCACTACGACCGGCTCCGAATCTTTGGTTACCCGCCAGCCCATCACGAAATCGGACGCAAACATCCATTTCTCCCAACACCTACTGTTCGTCACCGCTGCCAGGTGCGCCACCTCCTGTTCGCATCCGCTTCACGGTTCCGGGATTTTCCCGCCTTCCCTCCTCTGTAGTTTTTTGGTTCGCTCACGTCTCACTGTTTAGCGCTTACTGTCCCCATCTTCGCAAGTATACTCTACTTGTTCCATAATGGTAAGGACTAAATTACCGAAGACTCTCGAAGACGTCGAAGATATTTACTTTGGCCGCACGCCCGTGATCGACGACCCAGGCAAGTGCCAATGCCCAGGGCTTTTCAATCCCCTACGTATCGACCCACACAAGGTATGCCAATACCATAGAAAATGCGAGTTCTACGACCGCCCCTGCCCAATTTGTGTGACTATTCCCCTCAAAGATTGGCAAGTGATTGCCTACCGGCAACTCCTCTCCGCCACAAGGAAGAGACAGGTATCAATCCACAAACAAACTTTGAAGAAATTCAAGTCAGATGTGCCCCCAACAATGTCCCCAGCCTCTGCCGTGGTGGCAATCCTACCCACCCCCGGTGTCACGGATGAAATTTCCACTCCCATGTCCGAACAATCTTGGATCCACTCGACGGCTTCTTCTACGACCCCAGTCAGCACAAAGACTTCTCTCTCCCCCTTTTCCGGGAAAAGAAATTCCACCCTCAAATTCAGGTGATGATCCTGTAATTTTCCAAAACGCTCCCTCCTCACCACTCATGGAAGATGTTCCGGATCCCTCAACCATGGCAAACGATCCCACGGTTCCCGCCACCCCATTTTCTCCCAATCACGGAGATGACGCCGACTCTCCTCCACTTGAGCCATCCTCACCCTCAACTGTGTCCGTTCCTCCATACCAATCTCCACACCCTCAAGAGGGCCATGACACTCCTGCAGACTACAACTCACCTCTTTACGGTTTGGACACGGAAGATCCGATCGAAGTTGACTGCGACAAAATAATCCTCCCTTCGCCACAAGTTACGCCTCAATGTCCGCACCCGAAAGCAGTACGACCACAATGTTAAGAAAGTGAAACCCTACCTTCTACACCTTCAAGACTCTCTTGTTCAGCAACACACTTTTATCACCAAACTAACCAACGAAAATCAATCCCTGAAGTTGCAAAACTCAGGCCACTTGAAACATCTCGCTGACCTGGAACTAGCCGAAGCACTACGCAAGAAAACCTCCCAACAAGACCCTGACGCTCCCCTATCTTCCGGGCCTTGGAAACTCCACGGAATCAATGATTTGCATCGTTTCCGACCTTAACGGATCCAAGATTAAAACAGGACTTCCCCACTCGCCCTGTCGAGTTCACCGATCACGGCTTATCACCCACGGCTACAACTCCAGCCATGCTGCAGGACTTAACCCAGTCCCACATCCTGGACTCATGGAAGGCCATAGCCAACACATCACTTTCGCACAACCTGCTAGCCTATTCGCTATGGCAGTTCGACAACGCTACCAATTCCCATCCATTACTCTCAGACATGGCTCCACTATCATCAACCCCGTCCACGGAAATCCCATGCACTCCTTGTAGATCCAAGGCATGTCATTACTGCCTAGGTTTACGTTCTAACCCACAGTAAACCATCAAGAACTTGGGCCCCACTCTTCCCACTTTCGGACTGGGCCCTTCAAAAAAAAAAAAGTATGTAGATATTTATATAACGATTCAAGTTCCTCTTATCACTTTTAACCTTACTTAACTTCTTTCAGGCCGCCTTTAGGGCCCCCCCCCCACTAGAACTGATATCAGGTATGGCCCGCAAAAATTTTTCCCTTTAGTAGAAAAAATAAAAAGAATAAACACCAACTTACAAATCTTGAGTCCAAAATCATACCCCTCTTCTTAAAAAAAAAATTCTGAACCAGTCTCTCCCTTTCATAACAAAACTGTCATTGGGATGACCACTCCATTGCTCAACCTCGCATCCCCAACTTCCAAGAACAATCCATTCGCACCTTCAATCAGTGCTCTGCCATACCACCCTTCCTGTTGTGATCCTGCAATCCACCCACAACCTCTCCTTCAAGCTAAAGTACACGTCATCATTCTGGAGAAGATCCACCTACAACAACTACCAAAGGTAAATGTCACCTCCTTCCCTCTTTTATAATCAGTTCAATCTTTTTACACCACTCACAGAGGGGATGATGATGCCTCGCAGGAGCACCCACACGTTCTTCTACCAACTTAAGGTGACTCACCGCCTCAGTACCCCAGGGAACTCAGTCAAAAGGTGCCCGCCACCTAATTTGACGAGGTCAGCCTGTAAGTGCTAAAAATTGACAGGTATAGTACTTTCCCAGCAAAGAAAGAACATTTTGCCAGCCCCCCGGCCAGGCTGGCTAAAAATGGTTTCTTTGCGGTAGAAAGTACTATACCTTAGGCCCCTCCCTGCCTCCCCTCACATATGACCTTTTGACGTAACCGTGAGACAAAGAGATGACGAGCCCTCGTAGCCGCCACTCTTATATAGGGAGGACCACGCATGCGCGTGCGTGGTAGGGTAAACTGAGGCGGCAATTCAAGTCTCAAGCAACCAACAGCATCACTGGGACAGCAATGCTAAAAATTGACAGGTATAATACTTTCTACAGCAAAGAAACCATTTTTAGCCGGCCTGGCCGGGGGCCGGCAAAATGTTCTTTTTACATTGTTGTGTATTGTTTCAGCTGGGCTTTCCTTCGCCGAAAAGGGCATTAACACCCTTGTTAAACCACCAGTTTCAGACGCAACTGTACATTTGTTATAGTTTTCAGATTGCTTGGGAACTTTTTATTAATTCGTCCCTACGTCAGAACAGTTTTAAATGAATTAAGGGGAAGGCAAACATTTACTGAAATTGATGGTTTAACTACACATCAGTAGCCTACCAAACTTAACCAAAGAGTTGCTGCTGTTTAGTGTAAGAGATACACTCGAGGCTTCTGATAGAGGTTCAGCGTACCAACGTGTTTACCATTTTAATTTTCGGTTTTCACAGAAATGGTCGAACAAAAGTTTTTAAAGCATTATAAAATAAAAAAGAATTTTGCATTCCAAGACTGAAAATCTTTTGAAAGGTAGACTATGACAAAATATTTAAAACTTGAAAAGTCATCCTTGACGTATTTTGTTAAGCAGAACGTTTACTCCTAATTACATGTGACATCATTCAATCAATGCCTTGCTAGGTGTTTTAGGCGTTGTGGTTTACAACACCTACACAGGCTGTGGTTTACAACACGTACAGACGTTGCGGTTTACAACACCTATAGACGTTGTCGGTTACATCACTTATAGACGTTGTGGTTTACAACACCTACTCTGTAGACGTTTAAACATGCAACATCCACAAAGTTTCACTCTTGGAAGACTGATTTTAGACGTTGCGTTTGTAGACGTTGTGATTTACAACGCCTAAAACCTGATTATAAGACCCAGAGCGTTCTTATAACGAGTTTTAGGATTATGTAGGTGGTGTAACTCACAACACCATTTTTGCAATGTGGACATACGCACGACAACAAAAATACAGAGGTTTATTACACCCGTCCTTACTCTAGTCTGGATTAATTTCCTGTCTTTCGACACCTTTCTCACATTTGTAGCCTTCCTACTTCCAGAGGAGTGGGTACATAATGACTGTAAGTTTTTAATGATTAAGACGCCATAACACTGAGCCACCAACTCCGTGCTTGAGTCTCGTTTGAAAAAATAAATTACCTGAACAAAAAACGGCTTTGCCGTTTAGGAAAAAACCATTAGAGCTCGTATCCCCATACTCACAGCTGTGAAGGCACACGAATAAAAACTGATTTCAGTTCACTCAAATGCAACAGACTATAAGTTGAAGTCCAATTCCAGGGAACAAGCCTCCAAGGACTGTCTTTACTCAATGGTTATGACAGAAAGTGAATGCAGTTTGTGTTTGAAATGTTTAATATTTGCGCGTGTGCGTGTGCGCATGTATGTTTGTGTCCTGAAATGTTCGAGGCTTCCACACAAAAATATCTATCAATAATCGATGACGTCATGTATCGTTCCGGTATTGTTGCTGATTGTTGTGAGATTGTGGCTGTGGTTAGGTTTTCGTTTATTTGGGCACTTACGACCCTTCTTGTTTATTAAAATAACGTCTTCGCGAAATCCGGATTAATTTTTTGTCTTTCGACACCTTTCGCACATTTTTAGCCTCATAGGAAAGGAGGTACATATGTACCGATGTAAGTTATTAATAATTAAGATACCAGAAAACGCCAACAATTAACGCCATTGAAAGGCAATAAGCTGAACGAGATGGCC
>JAHWFP010182977.1:0-18442 GCA_023313725.1 Lithobius niger | reverse complement strand
CAGTTTAAAAGCAGGGAATATCGAGATGCGTGGTTAGAAAACAAGAAAAGAATTGTTACAAATGACAATGTATACAGAAATGGAGACAGAAGTCGAATATATTTAAGTGAAAACATGACTCCACATTACAAACACTTGTTCTGGAAAACAAAGGAATTCGCAAAAGCAAATGATTATAAATATGTATGGTTCCTCAGAGGAAAGATTATGATGAGAAAAGATGAAAATACAAGAGAGGTGAAGATGGTAAGATCGGAAGATGACCTACAACTACAAAATGGTGCCCAAGTATAAAAACATAATATTTGAAACACATGCAGAAGTGAAAGGTATAATGGAAAGTGATTTTGGAAATAACATAAATTTAAAAATTATTCATGTAAATATTCGGAGTTTACGGAAAAACTGGGAAATACTGAAATGGAATATGAAACAAACAAATATAAAATGGGATATTATAGTTCTGACAGAAATAAATATAAAGAAAACGGAAGCAATAATTTATGATTTGAATGGCTATAAAAGCCATTACATAACAAGAGAACATACAACCAGAGGAGGAGGTCTAATAGTGTATATAAATAAAAATCTTAATATTGAAGGAAATAAAATCGAAAATTTAACTATTGAAAATAATGATGGATTAGAATTGATACTAATAAAAAATTTGCAAAGGTACAGACTGATTGCAATATATAGAAGACCAGAAACAAATAAACCTAAATTTATTAAAGAGCTGAAGAAAATTTTAAAAGTAAGGAGTACATGAAAATCAAAGGAGAATATAATTTTATTAGGAGACATAAATATTGATATCTTGAAAATGGAAGATAATACAATAGACAAATACGATCAAAATAATATCGATAAGTACGAGAACATGATGGTAGGTTACGGCTTTGAAAAAGTAATAGAATCTCCCACAAGAGAGGAAATTACGTCACTCAATAATAAAAATAAGTTGCAAAAATCGTGTATTGACCACATATACGTAAAACTAATAAATAATGATTGGGAAGTAAATGGAGGAACAATAACGTTGAAAATTGCTGATCACTATTTCACCTTGTGTTGGATATGGAAACCAGGAGAAAACATTAAAAAAGACAATATACAACATGAAACTGATTATATTAAAATAAAGTACAATCAAAAAAATATAATAAAAAATTTGGAAGATCAAAATTGGGATGTTCTAAATAAAATAACCTGTCCAAATATAATGTACAATAAAATTGAAAATATTATAAAAAACATCTATGAAAGTAACAAGAAACAGAAAAAATACAAGATAGGAAAAAAAAGAATAAAAATGAAGAGAAGAGAAAGGAATGGATAACCAAAGAACTAATAGGTCTGATTAATAAAAAAAAATAAACTTTGGAAGTGTCTAAAGAAACAGGATGACAGTATTAAAACAGAAAATCTAAAACATTACCGAGAGTTAAAAGCAAAAGTAAGTTTGAAAATTAAAAACTGCAAACAAGCCTTTTATAAAATGAAACTAGAAGAGGCTGAAAATAAAAATAAAACAATATGGAATATAATAAATGAAATAAATGGGAAGCAAAAGCATAAAGAAAATACGGATGCATCATTAATTAAAACATTTGAGGAAGTAGAACTGCAAGAGCTAAGAAATGATTTTAACAAAAATTTTCTTAACCAAGTCCCAACACTAAGAAAAAAATTTGAAAAGAAATTACAAAACTATACAAGTAGTGACCATTACAATACTAGTTATAAAAAAATAAATTAAAAAAAAATAGGAATTATAACAATTCAATGTATATACAGCAAGCCACCCCAAACGAAATTATGCAAATTATAACTGAACTTAAAAATACAAATGCTACAGGCAGAGACGGCTTTAATACAACCAACTTTAAACAATCTAAAGAAAATACATCAATTTTCATCTGCAAATTAATTAATGTCATGATTGACAAAGAATTTGGCCAGACCAGTTAAAAATACAAGTACTGAGACCTATACATAAAAAGGGAGAAAAACACAATAAAGATAATTACAGACCTATCTCACTGCTTTCAGTTGTAGACAAAATAATAGAAAAGTATTTTTCAAATAAAATTAGAGAATTTTTAGAAAAATTTAAATTACTAAACAATATACAATACGGGTACACAAAAAAGAGGGGAACGACTGATTTATTAGTACAGATAAACGAAATAATAACAAAAGCACTAAACGAAAAAAAATATGTTGGTGCAATATTTATAGACTTACAAAAAGCGTTTGACACCTTTGATCATGAAAAATTAATTAAAAAATGTGAATCGCTTGGATTAAGAGGAAAAATTTTAAATCTTATTAGAAGTTACTTAACCAAAAGGAAAGTAACAGTAAAAATACAAGATGAATATAGTGATTACCAAGAAATAAATTTTGGGGTACCACAAGGATCTGTCTTAGGACCTTTGCTATTCTTAATATATGTTAACGACATTCATGACTATGTAAATAAAACCTTGTTATACATGTTTGCAGATGACACTATAATAATTTCGATAAACTATAACTATGAAGAGATGATTGGCAATTTACAAAAAGATTTTGACATGATTAACGGATGGCTTATAGAAAATGAACTCTACATAAGTGAAGACAAAACCGTGCAATTAGACATAACAGTTCCTAAAATGAAAGATAAACACAAAATAAATATTATAACTCATTCCGAAAAATGTGCGTCAATGGTAGGAGGAATCAATTGCGAAGTAACATGTAGGAAGATAGAACAAAAAAAAATAACGAAGTACTTGGGAATGGAGGTTGATTCACAGTGGGATTTCAAAGAACATATCACAAAGTTAATATCAAAATTACGTCAAATAATACCAAAACTATATAATGTTAAACACATGTTAAATAACAAAAATAAAAAAAATTTATATGACGCGTGGGTGGAAAGTTTGCTAAGATACGGCATTGAGGTATACGGTTTTGCAACAGAACATATAGTAATGCGGTTACAAAGAGTACAAAATAAAATAATAAAAGCACTTTTTGGAAATGAGAGAGAAAAAACAAATCAATTATTTTTTTAAAAATAAAATCTTAAAAATCTTGGACCTTCGTAATTATGTTATTATAATAAAAAATTACTATGTAAATAAACATAAAAATTATGATGAAACTAAAGGAGAACGATTGCGAAAAAAAACGCAGAAATATAAGGTGCCTTATTGGAATAATAATTACGGTCTAAGAAATAAGGCAAATTATATACCTACACTCTTCAATAAATTAGATAATACAATGCTATGTTACCAAAGTAAGGAAGAATTGAAAAAAAATTTGAAACTAGAGTTAGTGAACCAATATATATATAATTATGATTGAAATGAGGGGTAATATATTTCATATTTCATATACTTCATATTTCATTTTATGTAAAAAGAATTTTGTTAAAGTTTCTGTAAAAGTGTGTACGTAAAAATCTATTATTATTTAAATTAATATATACTTATTATTGTTGCTCACACGAGTTTGTAAAAACTTCGAGCCATGTAAACAATAAATAAAGCTTATTATTATATTATTATATTATTATTATTATTGGATTATTTATAGCGATTTGTATAACAAATAAGGTAGTGGTTTACTACCAAAGGACGGCTTTAAATTTCGAACTTTCCTAGAGCCGAAACAGACAAATATACAGTCAAGTTATTAATTATTCATTTACAATCAATAAAATCATTAAGTATGGCACAAACAAAAAATACCTAATTGCAGTTGTATACCTAAAAAGTCGACATAAAAATTTTAAAAATAGAAAAGTGCTTCTAAAACTAAACAGAAACCACAGAAAAGTGGCCGAGAATATGGTAACTGTAATATTGCTGCAATTAATTTTTTTCAAAGCACAACTTAAATGTTAAAGCATTATGATACAACACACAAAAATGAAACCAGTAGCCAACTTCAAAAATATAGTATAGAACCTGCCAAGGCTATGCTCGTTAAAAAACAAAAGAATTAATAATTCTTTTAAAATGTTAAAGATGTGTGCGGTTAATGCTACGTTTTATTACTTTTCTACGTTTGCTACCAATTGTTCTTTCAATGTTTTTTCCCAGAGATAACTCCCCTTTTAAGAAAAAGCCAGCCCTGCTGAATTGTTATGAAAGGTGGACACTCAGCCTTTAACTTTCAGTTTTTCTTTATCCCTGCACCTTCTCCTTACATTTACCACAATTTGAAAGGTTTCTGTCGCAATGGGATTTATCCTCAACATGCCAAAATATGCTTTAAGTTTCTTACAGTTAACAGACACATGTCTGTGAGGCCGCCTTTTTATCATTAACAATCATTTGTTAAACAATCGGATGTCTACAATTGGATGATCGACTGTTACTTGGCGGCGACATACTAGCGTGTGTCTAGATTTTTTTTGGTTATTGTCTTTTCCATACGTGTAAAGAATCTTCTCTTGAGGCTGAGTCTTGAAGCGCCGAGTAATTAGTGACACGTTTTTAGTTATGCTACTTATTTGCTTTTGTTCTGCTTGATAACTACAAGTGCGTTTATATTTTATAATTTACAGAACATTGCATGAACACTCGAAATGTAATAATTCGTGACGCTTTATTGGAACATATCAATTTAATAACAACAGTCGTAATCGTGATAATACCTAAGGGAGGAATTCACGTGTAGACAAGGTTAAAGGGAAAAGAAAAGAAAAAATATACGAAGGAATAAAAAAAAACACCTTGCTATTCAACTCGGTCCTATAAAAACTGGATGCAATTCGATTCGGCCCTGACTAGGCTTCCAACGAAGTTTCATATCTCTGGAGGCCATTTTTGAGAGTGGGGGAAAATAATCAAGATTTTTTTTTAAGTGTCTGCGTGTGTGTGTGTGTCTTCCCTCTTCCGTGGGGGGCCGGCATTCTTGACGTCTTAATCAACCTCAATTACCAGAATCAATCCCATTTCCTTACCGTCGGAGAGAAAAAGAAAGCCAGCTATCAGTTGTTGTAAACTATTGTATCAGGTAACCAGTCTTCCATAAAATCAATATCTCCGGTCATAAATCATCGGGTGCTGTTTGGAGCACGTGCAATTTGAAGTGGCTGCAACGAATTCCTCTTTGCCGTAATTACGATAATTGGTCCGGTAGTAATGAAAACATTCAAATCCTGTCCAGTGCAGCCCAGAGGCTCTATCGTCAAGCCCTTGTGTACTGATTAATAGCTCCACTCTAAACCTCGACTGTAACCAGATTGGGTGATGAATGGGTTGGATCGGCCCCACCTTTACGCAGAAACACACGTGCGATTTCGTTTCTTTAAGAGTGCCTGCAACCGGCGGCGCACCCAACACTCCCCTCCCCCGGTCCCTCCCAATAGCCAAAGTTGAAGAGTAAAATTTGGTAAAATAGGCAACCAAGGTGTTTATTGCAATTGATAAATTTTATGAAAATTGGCTTTCTAACACTTCAAAGGCGTGTATAGAGAGCTTGTTTACGTTTGCCGATCCTCGATATCGAGCTGCCGATACGAACACCGATTCTGTCTCCAGATCTCAACAATGACTGTAGCATTCACGACAACAGGACATTGTCTTTAATTATAATCCCTTGTTTTAAACGATGAAACCCTGTTATGTTTGGTATCATGGGAACAATCAATTGTGCAAGATGCTAGATGAAGTTTTGGCTTGCATTTTAGCTTTTAAATTCACTTGCCTCCTGATTCCCCCTCCCCCAACCGACCCAGTCCGGCATCAATCGCCAATTTTGGATGCCTTTTAGGCCTTTTATTTACAATATTTTCCTTTAACCCTCGTCCCAATTTCAACTCAACCCAGACTTAACCAATGCTTGCGCGAGCAGCATCCTGACCCTTTCAAAGCTTACAGTTTCCATTAATAACCATTTAAACTTAAATTCTGTACAATTGGCTTTTAACCAAAACCAAACCGAACCAATCGTTTTCTTCCACCCTTTTGTGACTCGAACCCGCAATGCAGGCAAACTAATAAATCCACCCTATGAATCCGAACCACTCTATGGGAGACATTATTCCACCTTAGATTTATAAAAGCTTTGAACGTTAGGATTCGGACCAAAATCCCATTCCCAGTTTAGCAGCGAACACTGTAAAACTCCAGCCCCCCCACCCCTCCCCACTTCGTCCCCGTTGGTCATGTTGTGAATTGCGTCAGGTAAACCTCGAAGCCAAGTGCCCAACAGGCACTAAAGTTGCTGAAAAGATGTTGTTCTGAAGAGATCCGGGGACTTAAAGGTGCATGCCTCATTTTGACTGCTCTGTATGACACAGTTTTGCAACATCAGTTCAGACGCATGTAAATATTGCAAACGCTTTTATTTTCCTGTTTTTCCCCCACATACAAGACGATCTTCCTACATTCACTCAATCGTATTTACACGCAGGATGCACGAAAATATGGAGAGGATTATGTCCTTTTAAACCACCCCCTCTCCCCCCCTTCTTTCCTTTCTAGACCCTCAGCTGTATTCTCGGACCCATTTTGAAATCCGTTTTTTTTTTGCTTCCCTTCCCCCCTCCAACAAAATTCCTGAATATCCCACTGGCTGTAACCATTAAGTTTATAACGGACTTTATTGGAACATACAAGCTCCGCTATGAAGACACTCCAATGTAATCTTAGACCGCGCATCACGCGAAAACAACAAGGACGATCCAAACCAAACTTTGCATGCAGTAGCACGGGAGTCCGGACAAGGTTTATCAAAAGAAAAATCCGGAATCGGACATGGGGTTGAGGAACCATCAGGGTGACAAAATGGACCAATAGCAAGAGCCAAAATCAAAACAACAACGAGACGCGAAGCCGTTTCTAATTGTTCAAGGCATCCGATTGTTAAAAGATTGATTGTTGATGATAAACAGGCGGCGTTAGGCGGTAATAAACCAAATTCAAGATATTTTCACTTTTCGTCGACCGATTTGGACGTTTGAATACACCATTTTCGAGGTTTTTTTCACCACCTTTTCAAACCCCAAGCAATTGTCTCTCATTGCTCAGAAATTACAAGGCAAATCCGATACGATCGGATTGACAGCCAAACAGCAAAGAAAGCGGAGTCCGCTCCATTACGTCGACAGTGGAACTGATGACGGCCCTAAGTATTAACTTCTGTATCTAAAATACAAAATAATCAAAGCGAGTTTATGTATCTAAAAGAGGAGCTAGAGTCCGACGAACTACTCCATCACTTCCTTGCACAAATGTATTAAAAAATATGAAAGCGCTTTGGCGCGTGATGTTCGTAATAGCGTCTGGTCGAGGGGGGAGTCGGCCAACCCTTTTGTGACGTCACCACGCTAGAGAACTGACCTCTCCACGCTGCTTCGTTTATAAATCTTACACGCGTGAGCTTGCTAATGCCAGCCGCGTTACTTCGATCCAACTATTCCTTTTCACAACTTCACACTTCTACAGCAACAAGATTCGATGCCATACTGGTCAAGGTCACTGTAATTAAGATATTTATCCGTTTATTTTGAGCCTTCAACCTTTTAGCGCACCACGTTTTCCTTCCTTGGGGCGTCGATGTAATACGTTGACGCCGCCATTTTCCTATCCCAGCATGCAACAAGTAAGCGTGCGAGTGTCGCTCGACGCTCACCGATCTACGCCCAGTCGCATAATTGGAAGAACGTATAACGGAAAACAGTATAACGGAATATCATCTAACAGGAAATTCGTATAATGGAAAAGCGTCTAACTGGAAATTCGTATAATGGAAAATCGTCTAATATCCCTGCCTCGTTCGCGCTGCCGCGCTCGCTGCGGCTATACATATAACATCAGAAACCGCAGTTAGACGTTAATCCAGTTAGACGTTTATCCATTATACAATTATCCATTATATATACGATATTCCGTTTAGATGCTTTTCCAGATTTTTTATTTAGGCAGATTTTAGACAATTATCCCATTAGACGATTTTCCAGTTAGTCGTTCGTCCGACGCCCCGATATTCGCATGAATCTTGAAAATGTCAAAACGCGCTCATTGGCCCACCCGCTCCACAATATTGTAAATGCTTGTGTTTAAGCGTTAAGCATGGGAAAAGATCTAGTTTCAAGTGTCACGCGTACGCGTCTAAATCACCTTTATAAATGAGGTCTCACGCTAGGCAAGCCGCTCATTTGCCTTTGTATGACGGGTCCGTATAGGTCTGATTTCACACGTATTAACGCAAGGCGTGCTGTGGCTGTACCATACCGTGTCGCGCTATGCAGCATGTCCCGAGCGCCGTTTAATTTCACATGATGCCAGCCGTCGGATAAAGTTTTCCCTCTTTCCTTCTCTTCTTCCTCCTCCCTCTGCGCCTTTCCGCCATTTTGAAAAAATGACACCGATACAGTGCTATGTACCACTTACCCAGTAAGATATAGTTTCCAAATCTGAATTTCAGCGCACTGTAGGTTTACAATTTTCTTCCCTGATCACAAACAATAAATTATGCTCATTATATCGTCCAAAGTATGGCGTAATTTTCGACATACACCACGACGTAGTTATCCTTGCAGTTTTTATATTTCCAGCAATTTGCCATGCGGACGCCTACTGGTTTCGGTGTTTCATCTAGGATAAATATGGCGGTTTTCCCTTTCTTCTTCCCCTCGTTAGGTTTTTTTTAATGGTTCCTGAAATTAAACAGCACTCGTGACAGTCAATAAAGCTTTCAAAACGTTTCAAACATCTCGCTATTTCTCTAGCAAGCCTATCCCCGACTTTAAAGTTAAAGTAGGCCTATTATTACTAAAGTTTCAGGAAGAAAATAGATTTTAAATGTGTGCTTTGTTGTTGTGCTGGTCATAACAATCACGACTTCAAGCAGTAAAACCAGGTGTGAAGGTCAGGAATGGGAAACAGAAGCTGATCGGATGTTTTAACTACTGGTTTTTACTCTTAAATATAATGGCCCATAAACTGGAAATTATGTAAATACCCTATTTTCTCAGTGCATCTATTAACAATGAGTTATGAGTTGTCGACCCTGGCGATTGTTTCCCGCACACGTTACGCTGATTATGGTTTACAAAACTAAAAAGTGGTGTGCAAACACGGATGAGAAGACTTATTTCCTTATGTTAATCGCCATCGTCGGGTGTAAATCACTGCCGCTAACGAACGTTGTTAAGGAAAGAGTTTGTGCTGATTTTAAAGTATGATGTCGATTCAAGTTGCTGGAATTTAGGAGGTATAGTCTTTGCGAGGGGGTATTAACTGGTCAAAGTACGGGATTATATGCAGACATTGATTACCAAAGATTAACAAGGGTTCCCAGAGGGATTGCCAAAGATTACCAGTGGATTAACACTGGTTTTTCCCTGTTTATATTAAGATTACCAAGATTGCCACTCAGAATTACTATCACTCTCCAGCTTCATGTTCAGACACTCCTAATGTCTGAGCCCATCTCTCCATGCCTTTTTTTTTTATAATAAAGACTTGGGCCTTGAAGGAGTGGCTCAGACGATAAGAGCGTGTGAATTGTTATCCGGAGTTGGTTGGCTCGAGTCCTATTTTTTCACGTCATGTCAATGAAATACAATCCTATAATAAAAGCTGACAGAATCTTAGCTGTTTTTAGTGTGTGGTTTTCGTTTTTGTGCTGCTGTGTTTCATTTGTTCCTATTGAGTATGGCTGTTCAAGTTTCCAATCCCATAGCAGGAGGTTCTCACCCGTGCATATGCGCTACATCTTGGACAAAGTATATAGGAGAGCTTTGATCGCGACAAGGTCCACTCAGACTGAAGTTGCGTTCCTCGCTGCACTAGTGCAATTAGAAACGCAGCTTCAATCCCAGTTGGTCTTGAATCGAGAGTAACTCGAGCCTGCGTAACGAGCACTTTCTAAATCTCACCAAACAACTCAGCACTGCCGTCACCGGTAATCAAAGCAGTTCGATAGTTGAATTTTCTAATACTCATTGTGACACGTTAGAGCAATATACTCACTTCGTTACGAGAGGGAGCATATTCCTATGCAAAGCAACACTCAGCAAGCGTCACTTCACGAAAGCACGAGTTTTAAGGGCAAATGGTAAGAAACGCAACTTGTTACTAAGGTGGCTCGTTGGGACAAACAACAACTTTTTTTCTACACACAGAAAACTTTCATGAAGCCGGAATTTCGGCGTTCCAACACCGGGTAAGATACACTGCAACCTGGACGATCGCTATTTGGTAAATTGCGCCCACGCCAGTGGCCATCTTGTTCTACTTTCATAAAAGCTTTGTGTGTATAGAAAAAAGTTGTTGTCTGTCCCAACAAACCACCGTACGTTGCGATTACGCAGCTTAGAAATGCTGGCAAACAATACCAAGGAAAGCAAGGGAGAGCGAATTTCGTGAAGGAAATTGTTTTAGCTAACATTTACCATATGCGGTTTGTAAAAATACCACGAATTGTCTTGGCAGTTTGCGACAGCGCCATGTTTGTTTGTCTTTGTTGTTGTTTTTTTTTTTTGCTAGCATATTTGAACTCCAATGTGGGCCGGCTTAACCTACGATTACTAGCGCCCTGTTGTGGTCCTTGTCAAGAGGAGAGCGCTACTTGCGCTAGTAACCCTTTTCAATGTAAGAGTTAATTTCCCCTGGTGGCATCACTACTGAGGCATCGGACTCATCAACTCTTCCAGGTGGTTTTCCTGCAATATCCACCGACTAAAGATGGCGGACCTGGCAGTTTTCTTAGTTAAACTTATTTACGTAAACGTATTTAAGAAATGGTGGGGCTCATCGCACACAGAGTTTCACCCACTAAGCTAACAAACAGCAGGTAACAAGTCACTCGATTATAAGTAATAAACATTTGGCAATTTCATAAACTCATCGCTGAATCCACACCTTAGCAAACTAGTTCATAAACGCTCGGTGACTTTTCCGATATCTAAGCGTGACGTCACTGCTGAAGCAGCGTACTCATCTACTGTAGGAGCCGGTTTTTCTGCTGGATCAGGGCTCTACTGCAGTACCGGCCCGGATCGTGGATAAAAAATAACATATGAGACTGGGTTGGACAAAAGCAAATGGCCGCCGAAAGCACTGCTGATGGCATTGATTTGTCTTGTTGCTGCTTTTTGCCAACGGAGGGCGACACCTTCCGTACAAAAATGCCAACGTTCCCTCACTTGCAATACTTTCTGGATACACGAACGTGTCCCCTTTTTTCCCCCAAGCGCAGAAAAATAGTTCAACCGTGGCTGAGTGATAACTTTAAAATCTATTTAAAAATACTTTTATAGATGATAGAAATAGGTCACGCGAATCTACGTTAAATTAAAATTATGTTTTGAAAAGATGTCGCGACTCTCCGTACAAAAATTCCCCGATGCGATTTTCCAGTTCCCGAACAGACCTCAAGAAATGGGCCAGTCGTGGCGTCCATTTTATCTACCCCCATCTAATTTGTTGTAGGTCGGGCCGGATAGTTTACTAGCCATGGTTAAATCCATCAATAAAGATAGCGGACCCCGAGCGTTGCGTCGCTATGATTATTCATGTAAACGTGATTAACAACTGGTAGATATAGTCGTCACGCAGTATCACCACAAAGCTAAAATAAGTTGACAGGCCACTCGATAATACGTAGTAAACGTTCTTATCGGCCAGTATTTAATATAAACCTGCTAAGCAACTTTAATGACAACTCAGGGGTGATTGGTGAGCAAACGATGGTGACCAAAAACACTTTTTTGACTGTGGCGTCCATTTTACTCATCGATCATTCGAGCGAGTCCGATCATGAAAGACTTAAAGGCGCCTGTTCACCATTTCGGTAGCGTTGCCCATATTCTAAACACAGCATCCACATTCCAGATTTTCCGTCATCCAATAGGCTGATGTGGGTCACGTGATATTGTTTTAGTTATGGATATCTCGGCGCTGCTGCGAATAGTGTTGTTCCATTTTTTATTTACCGCTTTTGTCTTTATGTTGCTGGAAGATTCTACGGTGCTGCATCTAGGAGTTGGAAAGGTAAAGAGGCATCTTTAACCCCTTCGCTACTGGTGTCCTCAAACAAGAACATCAAGTATTCGGGCCAACAACAAAGTCCCCGTGTGCGCCGCACGCTTGTGAGGGGGTTCCGGGGAAAGCTACAATAGCCCAGTGGTCAGAGTCCTCCGTTTCCAAACCAAGAGAATGCCGGTTCTAATCCCACGACCGACCCAACATTACTTCAATAATTCCGTAGTGAAAAGGTTAAGTGTGACATCACTTTTGGTGGAAGTGGTCGGTTTTTGTGTTATCGGTCGATGAATTGTTCGGTGAGTTTATGAAATTGCTCATACTTATCGACTGGTATTTAGCCTGAATTACTTCGCAACGTCTTTGACAACGCAAGAGTGTTGGTGAATATAATTTCACTTTTTTTGCCACATTAGTTGCCATTCTGTTTGCCCATTAATGCATCCAGCAAGTACTTTCAAAAACAAGTGAGGACGTGGTGGCAGTTTTGATGGAAGCGGTTGCTTTTGGCGTAAACAGTCGGCGAGTTTAAGAACGTGCTCGATGTCACATGTTAACGATCATCGCCTTCGATATGTACAAGGCCGAGAGAAAGAAATTGATTGGGAACGAGAAGTTGAGTGTTGGTTTCGGCTATAGGCTTCCTTACGTCACCTCTCCTCGTAACACGGCGGGTTCGTGAAATTGAGGACTTATATGTATTGAGAGGGGTGTTACTGAAACGTGATTGAAGTAAGGACGGTGAGGCACTACAATGCCCGCGGGCAGTCTGCCAACAGCGTCACGATTGGTCGAACGATTTTTGGTCAGTTTTTTTTTATTCCCAATCTGTCCTTGATATTTATAAAATTACATGACGCAGTTTTGTTTCTATTAACGAATTAAAGTCGCCGCGACATTTGACACTGACACGACGATTTGCGTAATTTGAAGTCAGGTCACGATTTTTTTGCTGTCAGGAGGCGTCAAACGACATGCTTAACTCGCGCTCTGGTCTGACAGGGAAGCAAAATTCCAGAATCAGCTACCTACCTCATACTGATGACAATTTGCATAATAACGTGGGAACGTCAGTAAATAACGAACAACTTGCTTCCTAGAATCAGGGCGCTTTTATGCAACGAGTCTTCTCGCTCGCCAAACGCTATTTGCTAGTCAACCGTTATTTATTTACGATTAGTTTCCCGTTTCTACTAAGTGAATGACATAATACATAATAAATTAAATGTATTATAAATAACAGCACAAGAAAGACCAAAGTACAACAGTAATTTTAAACAATGCTAAACGTTGTTGTCATTTCACGCCATTTCCAAAATTTGCTATTCTCGTACAAATAACAGCTTCTGGCAGTGATCAGATGACGGTAGAATAAGTTCTTAGGCATTTCTTAGTAGAATTGTCCCTCTCCGTCTTGAGATAACCTTAGCTTCCGGTACAAACAAGGATAGCTCTTCTGTACTACGCGATTTCTAGTGTGTAACTTTCGCTGTTGGCCTTGTTTCCTTTATATAATTTGCAGCGATTTGTGTGTAGCATTTTATTTTTCTTTGAGCCTTTGTATTTACGTGTAGGCCTATTCATTCTCCCTGCTCGTGGCCGCAAGCATTCTCGGTCGAATGGAGCCCTAGTCACTATTATAATCATATAATAACGGGTTTAATAACGTGTTCACTCTTCTACTGGCGCTATTTGTGCCAGTGGAAGAGTGGCCATATACTGATAAAGTAAGTAAGTACGTTATTACACTCCAAAGCATTTCATACAATACATTGGCAACGAAATTACAAGAGTAGAAATCCGTGTCGTAGAGTAAACTCGTGTGCAACACAGAACCATCAAGGAAAATAATTAAGATGTCAATAGGTGGCAACAAATTCTGCATGAAGTAATGTGAAAACACGTCAAATTAAAACACACACAACAAAAGTAAGTCAAGTAGCCTACATATCTAAACAAGTCGCCTAATCCCTGGATACTAAAGCAATAATGGTATTAAACATTAACTGGCTGTACCCCCCGGCGTAACATACGCCGGTCTAGCACTAACAAGAATTCAAGGTCAGCAAGCCCAACAATCCATTCACGTAACTTCGATTTGAAACAATGAGCTGACCGGATGGTTTTAAAATAATATGGTTGTAAATCTTTGGGGCCTGATAAAGAGAACTTTTATGTAGAATTTCCCAACTGGCTTTAGGTAACAAAACGTGAAACTGACTACAAGATCTAGTGTTAATAACTGCAACAGCTGTGTGTTCGACAGTTTTTTGTACACAATCATGGTTTCCTCAAAATACAGTTGCCTAAGGGATAATACCTTGCACGATTTGAAGAGGGGCACGATGTCGTATATTTATGGAAGCCCATAGCTTTAATTTTTGTTGTTGTTGAGTAATTAATGGTTTCAAGTATCAAGTATCACTGATATGAAGGTATTATGTCAGTGGTCCGTGGTCGAATTCGGTTGCCAGTTCCAATCGCGGTCACGCCACTAACGAAACATAAGTCCATAACGGTGATTTACTATACTACGTTATTTCTTGTGTATAATTTTCGTTGTTTGGCTTGTTTTCCTCTTTGTAACCTTATCAGTTGAAAAGGTTACTTCGACTATTTCCGGGTTTTCTTTTTTTTTTTTTTGTCTTTTAATTTGCAGGCATGGCATTAAGTACAATTTCGACATTACCACGGTACGGGAACAGCATCAGAACCTCATTAGATGACTGAGCTATCACCACGGGAAATTCGTTCTAAAAAAATTCCTTATTCGTACAAAAATTCACCCACGTCCATTCTGACGGAATTCTTTAGAAGCTTATTTATTTAGGAGGAAAGTCAAACTAAAATACACAATCTGAAAAACAAACGGATCTTAATTTTTTGTTTAAAGCATATAAAATAAGACCAAACTTTGAGATACACAACGAAAATCGCTACAATTACCGTAAAAAAAAAAGTAAGTCGACTGCACCCATAGTGCCGCAACTACAGTTTTCAAAGGCTAAGAGTAAAAGTATAAGGGTAAGAGTAAAATATAGGGCACCAAAAGACTGAACAATTTTTCTTGCCAGGTTGTGGCATATTTTACAGTAATTTTATTAACAAATTTGGGCCCCCTGCTTTAAATTTAGGGCCCCCTTGTCCCCTGGGCTCGGGTGCCTTCACCCTTTGGACCCCACTTAATTGCGATACTGCGCTCCCAATGGGTAAATCTTTGAAACAAAGTAAGGAAGGACGGGAGGGTTTACACCCTGTTTCCCCACTTCGCAGCTTTGCCCTTCCTTGACTCCGTCTGTCTGGAAAAGGGATAGACAACTTTTTCTCTGTTTCTTTTTTTTTTTAAACTGAGATAAGAGTTGGCCACAGGCGCCCTCAAATGGCGGTTCTTTGAACATCTCAACCTCTGTCATTATACTGGTTAAATATGGGGACGTTACGAAGGACGATCGCCTCTGGCGGGATTTTGACTTTGAAATTTTTCCCTCCCTTTTTTTCTGCCCGTTCATTTTTCCTTTTTTTTTTTTTGGTAAGCGTAGATAATTGCACTCTGATTGGAAGCTCATTCATACGTAGGCTACTACCCGATTAAGTGGAAACAAAGTCTCTAAACTCTAGTCATTGGTAATTCGCATTTGAGCATTCCGAAGCCCGATTCAGGTTCGGAATCGGGCACTGCCCGAATTTGGAAGACATTGTTTTGCAGCTTAGCATTTGCAAAATGGATTTAAAACCTAACGGGAATACATTTACCCGAAATGAAACTGCACTAAGAAGATAAACGAACAAACACTCATTGTTTGATTTTATAAATTCACCGGTCGACTCAACAATTGCAAAATAATGTTGTGTGCTGCTTCTCCACGACTTCTAAAAATCACAAGTATTAATTTACAACATGACATCGACTAAACTGAATTTGTTCAACAAGTCGGCCAACGGAACTCCGATCGCTTGTTGAATCCTTGCGGGAATGATGTTTTAGCGCCAAAAAGTTCACAATAAATAGTGCGTTTCGCGCCAAACAACTGGTTAAAATTTCATTGTGATCGAACGTCCAGCCTTTGTATAGCGTCCGAGGCCTATCTTGAGTTCGCCCCAGAACGAACACAGATAATCGATTGTATATTTTTGGTAGCAGAGTGCCTTGTTGATATCCAAGATGGTTACAAAAACAATGGCGGCCGTTGATTAAAGCCGCTCCCTCCAGGAAGACGTAGCCGCTCATAAAATACCTGCAGGACTCAAGATGCGCTGCGCACACAATAGTACACTTGGTGTTTTCCGAGCAGTCTGCTGATGGATAATGTTTCCTTTTCGTCTTCTTGTACAGCACGGTAATGACACCATAATTACCGATAAGTGACTGATGAGCCCAATTAGGTTTGGAACGGACAAAGCGATCTTTACAATTTAATTTTTCCCCAAATTAAAATTTCAAATGTACGTGTATGCGTACTATTCGTCAGCCGTAATAAATTCTAACCCCCTCCAAAGTCCAAACCAGACATCAGCATAAATGCAGGAGGAAGTTGTGCCAAGAGCTGAAAAGGAGACGCTGGTAAAGTGTCGGTAATGTGAAAGAATTCTTGGCTCCTTCACCGCCAGTGGGAGTATCTCGGCCTCTATGATACAACCACCGAAGGTTATCCGGTTTGAGTTCCCGGGTTTGCTCCTTCCCTTACCAAAACTAGACTTCCATCTGCTTTTTCTAGGTCCAGTAAGGTTCAGCTCATCTCTAGGAGCATCTTTTGTTTCGGATTAGTTAAGGCTCAACTAAATTGATCTAAAGTCGGATCGGTGAGAGTATATATGACTCGGTTTGCTACGAGTATTGCTTGTTTTGTCTGGTAGGACAAGTGCACCTTTCATGTACAACGAGTTCAAGATGTCTCAAATATAGTGGCGAGTTAGGCTTAACTTTGTTCGGAAAGCGTGGTATTACTGAAGACACTCAGGCTTGTGAGATAAATGTCGTTGAGTATTTACCACTGTGGAGAATTTAAAACGAAGACCGAAACAAGAAAAGGGACAACTATGCAAATCAGACTTTTAAGTTTAAGCAACTGGACGCACTGACGTCTTGGTGTGGTAATAATCGAACGCCAAAGTGTACCTTGCAGTCACTACAGACCGGCGATTTGCCCCGAACCCCGACTTATATTAACACTCGATAGTAACGCCAAGTTATTCTTTTCCTGGCCAGCTTCTAGAAAGACAGAAAAATAGTGCCGGCGCATGCGCCTATAGATAAACCGCGCTAGAACTATGCCAACGCGTTGTGCCCGTTTCAATACGTGTAACACCCCATTCATAGTTCTTAAAAAGAAATTCCCTCCGCCAGCAATTAGAAAATCAACCACATAGATTGGACGGTTCCGTGTGTGGGTAAATGGGAAGAGCGTGAGTCATACGCTAAAATAATGTATAACTGTGGTCAAGGAGAGAAAACGGTGGCTAGTTTGTAATCCTGTCCGGTCACCAAACTGGAGGCTGCCACACAGGGGGGTGCAGGTAAGAAAAAGACACAAACTCCAAAACCTTCACTTATGTTGTTCAAAGACCACCCCCCTAGCAGCTGGAGTAAGAATATACCACCCCACGGGGGCTTTGTGTCTTAGATTTTCTTACCTGTGCCCCCCCCCCCCTGCTGCCACACATCCCTCACAGATTACTCCTTACCATTTAGTTTCGCATTTACGCTAGCGTCAAACGGACGAATAAACACTAGTACCATATCAAGACACACGCTAGTGTGTCGCCCGCCAACATAAAACGATAACATCCAGATAATATGTATATATGAACATGGCGACCACTAGACACGTTGTGTCTTTACAGCAAAGGGAGTTTGGCTGTTTTCAGGCATGTGAGGATAAATAACAATGCGACAGAAAAGGCTGAAACTTGTTTGATCGGGAGACTTTGGTCAACTTTGGCCTGACGACATAAAAGTCACTGTTAGACCCATAGCTTAACATTTTCTTGTTGCAAATACGACGTGAATAACGTTGATACTTGCCTAAGTACTTACTACTAACGCTTTTTTTTGTATCACGAAAATAAATTCTTCCATGCGGTAAATAAAGCTGGTTCTTAGCTCATTTTACAGGTATTGCTCTGGAGATAAGCCCTTTTCATATGGACCGTTCTAATTGGTCAAGTGGTTCAGGGGTTAGGGAGCTCCAAAGGTCCAAATTGATTGTTTTACATTGTTTTTAAACATTGTTTTTATGCAACAATGCCAAACTGACAATTAAAGAAATTCATGCGTTTGCAAGGAGATACTGCAATACTAATAAAAATGCTAATCAAATGAAGAAAGGTGACTGCTGTCCTCAAAATGGACCAGAAAACTAGATTGGCATTTCAAAATGGGTTTCATCAATTTGGACCAAAAATTACTGATATCTACCCCAAAACAAAACTTGTTAAGGATT
>JAHWFP010182976.1:0-17510 GCA_023313725.1 Lithobius niger | reverse complement strand
AAGGGTTAAAGGGTTTAACGAGCGTTAACCACTCCTGGTCATCTAGCGGTGATTTGGTTCATAACAATAGTGAGTCTTTTACAATGCAGAAAGACAGATTGTCAGTTATAATGCTACAAGGAAACAATGCTGCTAGGTAACAATAGCTTCGGCCGAAGAATTCGTACATTGTTGTAGCTTTGCTTAGCATCCAAGACTTACTGTACATATGCTCAGTGAATGAGCACATAATTGCCGACTAATCAGTCAGAACTCGCAGTGGGATCGGGAAACACACCAGTTCAACATAAAGGGAGTCCCATAGTGGGAATACGGCACATTCACTGTTAAACCGTGGGTACACAGCGGGCAAACGTTCCCACAATTATCCTTAGTCGCATCATGTGATATCACCCCTAATGTGCTTTGCACGGCATCCATATCACTACACTTTAGTGTGGCGATATGAATATCACACATTGTAAAGTGTGGTGATATGGGATGTGTCGTTGATCGTTTTTAGTATTGTGAAAGATAGGGACCATGCGATAAATGGTTTTATCTGTTGGTTAAAAGAAATGTTATTTTAAATAAACTGCAGCTAATCATTTTGTTTGCACAGACGTTTACCCAAGGATTGGCACAACTCGTGTATTCGCCTAGGGTGTTTAATTCATTCTTTTTAAACGTACCAATAAGTATTCTTGTGTTTATCAGTAATGTTAACAAGTGTTGTAGGTAAACATGAGACGCACGCAAACAGCTGGCGACCTGTTGGCTTCAAACTTACAAGACGATTTTTTGTTGCATTTTTAGTGCTTTTTAACGAGTTGAATAAAACTGTTTTAAAGTTCCAAACTACGTAATATCGTTTTGCCGTATTAGTTGTTTCACGAATATTTCTTGTTACTTTTTGTTGAAGAATTTTATTGCTTTCTTCAACTGCACGTTACTCCACGTATGACATGTTAAAAAATAGCCGTAGCAAATGCCAGCACAAAGAGGATGGAGGTAAAAAGGTCGTTACTTTTTCAAAAAGACATCAAATTGATGACGTGAAGACCTCCGTACCAGCATGGAGTTTTTTTTTAGTCTGACATTCTGTTTTTGCGTATTTTACGTTATTTAGGAGAGTTTCATTTTGCCGTTAAAAGACTTCATGCAGAGTTCTTCCTTTGTGTGGCAGTGTTTACAATTCAACCGTGTGAAGCTCTCTACCCTGCTTTGCAGAAAAGCATTGGTAGCAGACCACTTTCTCTCAACACAGAAGTCTCATACGATCAGGTCGCTTTACATAGGAGATTCCCGAAAAAAAACCTCCCTTGAAAACAAATTCGAAAAGATAAAAATCTACAGAGAAAACTGAGGGGAAAAAAGAAATAACGGAAAAAACCGGCAGAAGAAAAGGCCATAGACAAAAAAAAAAAAACACCCCCAAAAAATATAATTCTACCGTTTTTCGTGTTTCTGCATAATGTCTTTACGACATTAGGAAATTAATAAAGTATATATGATATGATATTCAGATTTTGAAAGAAAATTGGTATGATATAAATATGACATACCGAAATTGTAATAAAACAAATTTGATTATTGATGACATTATCAGAAATCCAATAATGAACGATCCCTTTTCCTTTACCGTTAACGAAATAATAAAACTAGCTGCACCCCCGGCGTAACATACGCCGGACTAGCCGGTTGCCGCGCATCTAAGTGAAATACTTTACTGGGTAGCATGAAATGAAAATAACTTCGAGGCCCCCAATCTGTCTCCTCCCCGCCTCCCCCCGGCCCCCTCTCCCCACATTCTCCCGTTGCATGGTCAGATTTCCCCCCAAGCGTTTATTCACTGGTAGCCCTTTCCCCTCTCCACTAACCGCCCCCCCCCGATTCCCCCATTGTGTTGTGTGAATATCCCCACTCCCATCGGCCATTGAACCCCTGTTGTTTGGTTTTCGTAGAGAAGTATATGTCTTTTCGCAATGGAGGACGCTGCTGTTATGTTGCTGAATTGACTGTTTGTCCGTTCTGTCACTAAGTGCGATAAACCCAGCAACGATCGTGCAGACATTGATTGTTTCTCAACCATTTTTGAAAGCTCTTCCTGATTGCTACAGGGCGCAAACATTGTAACGCACACACAAACGTTTGTTACTGATTGTTATGAACACACACACATGATGATTTTGCTCAGTGCCACCCAAGCCTATTATATATATAGATAGTAAAAAGAATGAATCATCCAACCATGGATGATCAAACAAAAGTAGCAGAAGGCAAGCAGTATGTCATAAAATTTTGCTAACTTTGTAGAGAAAAAATACTAAACTGTAATGTTGATATATTACTACAACATCAATTTGATATAGATCTAATTTTTGTGGGAAACGTATATTTACGCACTTGTCAAAGGGTTTCACACTGTTTTTTTCTGTATTATCTTTTGTGTAAAGATTAATTTGATGTACAATGGTAACGCTGCTCGTGTCAGTTGCAGGAGCTCTTTTGTTGTAATGCGCATTGTTGCGCACATAACTTGTTACCGTCGTTGACAACGACTGGAGATGGCCTTGAGGTTGGCCGGAAATTTTGGCGAACTGGTGTTCGATGTCGGAAAAATAATGATGTAGATTTGATTAACCGAGCCCTGCGGCCTAATGCCCATGTGTGTCGCTTTCTTGGAAAAATGCAGGTACTGTAATTATTTCCATATTAATTGTGTGGTGATCCCAGGTGATCCCCTGAAACTGACTCTTGACCAACGTTGCCGTTTTATCCCTCCATGTTGTTTTTTTCCAAAGTTGAAGATTGCAATAGAGAGACGGAGTTGTATCTTTTTACTGGTGTTAAAAGTTTTAAATTTTGCTAGCGCAATTAGGAATATCCCTTGTGTGCATTGTGGGTATTTTTTCCCCATTATTTTCCCTAACCTAACCTAATGTGTTTCGGTTACGTTAGTTACAAGGGGGCATTACTTGATATGCCTTGGATTTAGTGGAAACCTTTGCCTCTTACAAGGGGGCGGCATTTTTCTGTGCTTATTTCGTAATGTTGTCCGTGTTAGCACCCATTTATCTTGTGCGTGTTAGCACAGTTTATTTGTGGCCCCGGCCTGGTGGTCTAATAAGTGTTTTGTTTATTACTAACTTGTTTGGGCTGTGATGGGTTTTGTACGATGCGAGTAGTTCAGGCGTTCGGGTTAACTTTAGACGTTAGTAGTCCTAAGTATGGGGCGTGTGGTCCTGAAATCTGTAGATTAGACAGCGGGGCGACAGCCACGATATTACACTCCGTGGATAAGTATGTCGATTTGAGAAATTGTTTGAAGGTCCGTGTGGAGTTGGCTACAACCGGCGCGTCAACTGGAGGTTACGCGGTGGGAGATGTATGTATACAGGGAATTGATTCTCAAGGTGCAGCTTACTCACGTTATGTAACTTTACGAGATGTAATCTTGGTCCCGAACGCCAGGACCAATTTAATATCGTTGGGAGCACTTTTGAAAAGTGGCTTTCATTGTAACACTCGTCCTAAAGGGATTTATGTTAGGTCCTCTACGAAACCCTATCGTCTTCACCTTTTCTTTGCAGAAAAGGGAAATCTTTTTCAGGTGGCTGCAAGACAGTTTGTCCCGAATGGGTCACCAAGCGATTTAGGGCCCTGTTTATCTAACATGATGAAATCGCAGTTGGATGGGTCAATTTCTTATGTTCATATATGAGGGGGTAATTTTAATTGTCAAGTATGCCAGAACCCTGAGCTGCTTTCTGTTATGGCGAAGGGGCTAAATAATTATTTGCATTTCAATACGTGTAGTGATAACCAAAGGCTTGGTGAACTTACTAGGCCATTGTCAGGGAATATAGGGGTATGTGACGAGAATGATAAACTTATTGATAAAGATAGTAATGGCACTAAACATATAAGGAAGGGTTAAGTGGAATTGTAAATGAAAAGGAAAATTTCGTATGTGGGTCTGATCCTTTTACGTATGATCCTTATGATTCGTGGGTGTTTTGCGGTTATTTAAATACTGCACCTAACCCTACAAGTTTCAGAGAAGCCATGAGTGCTCCAGATTGTGAGGAATGGAAGTTAGCAATGGGTGCCGAGCTGAAAGTTCTCGAAGAGATGCATGTGTGGGATTTTTTCCTCGGCCGGTTGGTAAGAGAATTATAAGGTCAAAGTGTGTGTTCATAAGAAAGTTTAATGTAGATGGTACTTTACAAAAGTACAAGGCTCGGCTGGTGGCTTGTGGAACTAATATGAGGCCTGGAATTGATTTTGTTGATTCTCAAAGTCCTGTTGTAAAGAGTTAGACCTTAAAAATTGTATTATCCTTGGCAGCGTCGCGAAATTACGCGGTGAGGATATGTCCGTTCTGCCTATATTAACGCTGGATTAAGTGACCTAGCCTACTTACAACCACCAGCTGGCGCTCCTAATCCTAGTGGGGATGTTGTTTGCCTTTTAAGGAAGGCGTTACACGGTTTTCCAAGTTCCGGCCGGTGCTGGTTCCTTCATTCACGTAATACGTTGTTACTTTGTGGGATGGAACAACTAAAGTGTGACCCTTGTGTGTTTATGGTTAAAAGAGATGAAAGGTTTGCAGCTTTATGTTGCCACGTGGATGACGTGCTCTGGATCGGTATTGATTCCTTAATTGTGGAAATGGCAGCTTTAGTTAATAAGCATTTTACTCTAGTTGAAACATCAAATGTTTTGTATTTAGGTTACCACATTGAGTGTAATGAACTGGGGATTTCGATTTCACAAACAGGCCCAATTGAGAAAATTGTTAGTCTGTATCAGTTAGAAGATGCTAAGCATGTGTACGCACCAGCGCTGCTGACACAAAAATTTGACGACTGTACTGCGTCAGAACAGTAACATTCAATGTAACACGCTTTCAAGCAATAATTGGATCCTTGCAATATATAGCTCAAGGTTCGAGACCAGATATTGCGTTTGTTGTTTGTGACTTGTCTCGTTTCAGTCATTCGCCAACAAAGCTACACTGGGAGGCAGCAAAGCGGGTGGTGCGCTACTTAAAATCGACTAAACGAATATCACTAGTTTATCCATGGGGCTGTACAGGCACCTTGTTAGGTTTGTCGGATGCCTCATGGGGAGTAATGGCAGATGCCAAGGGGTTCACTGGCTTTATGGTGAAACTTTTGGGGAATTTGGTTTTTTGGAAATCAAAAAAACAAAAAGTAGTTTGTCTAAGCAGTATGGAGTCTGAGCTGGTGTTTTTAACCGAGTGTATTCGTGAATTGGTGCGGACTTATGATTTGGTTGTGGAGCTAGGAATTGAAACTTGTTCATTGCCTATAACTATCCGTACTGACAGTCAATCCACGATAAGTCTGGTTACAAAATTTGATATTGGGGTAAGGTCAAAACATTATGTGCGTAAGTTTTGGTTTTTAAGAGACAAGGTATCTGATGGGGTGGTACAGTTAGTCTATTGTCCTACAAATGAATTGCCTGCGGACATTTTAACGAAATCCGCTAGTGCGCAACGTTTGCGCAGTTTTGACAGTGCTTACAGTATCTTAGGCCGTTTAACGGGTTTCTCCTCCCTCTAGTTGCAATTGTATACCATGATGTTTAACATATTAACATATGCTTTAAGGAATTTTTACACTTACAAAAAAACGTGAGACGATACACGTTATAACACGCCAGTTGAAACATTATACGGTTTTTTCACTTTGTTGTTTTGCTGAAGCAAGCCATTTTACATTTGTAAATGTTATTGCAATATTGTTGTAAGAGAGGTGTGGCTCGATACCACGCGCGGCTACCAAGTCGGGGCACAACCTTTATGCACACAAGGGGAGTGCCTAGGCGCATTTGGCGCATTTTTGTGCATTTTGGTTGTACACTGTATGTCATGTGTAATGTTGAAGGCGGAAGACGCTGATTTTGTCACACAAAAACCGTCGTTTACCCTCAAGGGGGAAATGTGGGAAACGTATGTTTACGCACTTGTCAAAGGGTTTCACACTGTTTTTTTCTGTATTATCTTTTGTGTAAAGATTAATTTGATGTACAATGGTAACGCTGCTCGTGTCAGTTGCAGGAGCTCTTTTGTTGTAATGCGCATTGTTGCGCACATAACTTGTTACCGTCGTTGACAACGACTGGAGATGGCCTTGAGGTTGGCCGGAAATTTTGGCGAACTGGTGTTCGATGTCGGAAAAATAATGATGTAGATTTGATTAACCGAGCCCTGTGGCTTAATGCCCATGTGTGTCGCTTTCTAGGAAAAATGCAGGTACTGTAATTATTTCCATATTAATTGTGTCCATGCCATGATGAGTGACATGTGTTTCTGCCAGTATGCAACGTTGCATAGTTGCTGTACAATTTCTGATATTTAACTGTTGTCAACACGAAATGATATTGTGCAAAAGTAATTAATAAGTTGTGAATAAACCGGCCCCTACTATCGTCAAACCTGCTTTTAACTTTATTCACACAGGGACAACCGCAGATTCTACGGCCTCTGGGTGCATGACATTCGAAATGTTTTCTCGCGTATTAAAATCAGCGTAATGCATGCATTGTGAGCTAGGCTGGGTGTTTTTCTACAGCGAATTGTCATTCGTAATGTAACAAATTGCTCCTGTAGTTACAACTCCTGCCCGCCCTACTCACAATTTTGATATTTTTTCGAATTTTGAGATGATATTGATAGGATGCATCACAATTCGGAAAAGGCATTTGACATTTGATATTAACATCAATATCGATAACCACGCTAATTTTTTTCCCGTGGTTTTATTTTTCGCGGCTTTTTCTTCCTCAGGCTTTTTTTGGGCGGATTTTGTTTCCGCAGCTGTTTTTTCTTTCGTTTTTTCTCCAGGCTTTATTTTTTGTGGCTTTTGCCATCGTGGATTTTTCCCCTCCCGTCCTAGGTTCAGGTGGTGGGGAGGGAGAGGGTTAACGATGGCGCTCTCATACCGTTGAAAAAATAGAAAGAGGAATGGAATGAATAGATAAGACCGAAGATCTACCACTAAGCCATATGTGTCAGTTTGGCTCATTGGTAGAGCTTTGCCAGTATGGCTTAGCGGTAGTGTGCTGGGGGGGGGGATGAGGCTTTATGGCTCGTCGACAGCGCTTCGGCCTTCGGTCTCAAAAGGTCGTGGATTCAATTCCCACTCAAGCAGTCTAACAATTATGTCCAAAAGGCAATGTAAATATGTTTGCATCTGTATTAATTTAAGTAGAAGGAATGGCTGTTGTGAGGTGAATATATGGTCAGCTGCAATGGGTGACCCTTCTGTTGTATCGTCCATAGCGAAATTACAACCTACCGGCATAGTATACGGTTGAATAGTGGTTAAAGAAAGAGTCTTGTTTAGCTATGTGGTTCTTCCGACTGAAAATGTAAGGTGGGCTCGCCTACCGACATATGGGCTTCAAACATTCGACTTTAAATCCTCCTTCTACACTAAATTAAATCTATAGGATGATAGACGATCAGCTGATTCCGGGGCCTGGGTAACATTCTAGTTATCAGAACTGAAAAAGACTTACGTCAGGTCAAGTTTGTGAATTTGGTGGACAAAAATAATATATTTTGGTTACCAGGTTGCAGCCCTTTGAATACCTTACGGCCTCAACAACAGTGTGGGAGCACGACTGTGAATACACAAATATTGCTTTACACTGGTATTTAACAAGTCAATATTTACACTAGGTGGTGTTTGATACACTATTTGCAGCATTGGGATGGCTTGCTCTCTCGTGTTTCTTGCGGTAGGCGTGTATCCCGTCTATGTATTTTTTCACGCACTGGGTAACAAACACTGATTTTCGTTTGCTTCGCTCACTCAATCAGCGCCTCCCCAGCGTCGACTTTGTTATTTTTCATTTCTCAATATTTCACCGAGTTTCATTAATCCTTTCTATTTTAATTTTCCACAACGACAGAACCTTTAGCAAGCGGTCAAGAGTGGTTCATGGGTAGTGTTTGATTCACCGTTTGCAACATTGCGACGGTCTGCGCTGTCATGTTTTTGTTGTTGAAAGCGTGTACGCCGTGTAAATACCGTGTATGTATCGCTTCACTCACTCAATCGGCGCCTGCTCTGATCCGGACTCTACGCACTTTCATATGAATATTTCCACCTGAAGTAAATAAACATGCCTTTGTACGCCAGAAATAATAAATATGCCTATGCACAGCAAAGTCTAAATCTTTAGCCCGACGGCTTTGTCATTTTTGTTCAATATTTAACCGAGTTTCACCCATCGTTTGAAGTTTATTGGCAACAATCATTCCGTTTACATAATCGAATACTGTTATTATTAGACGGGTGGCCGCGTTCGTCGGGTGGCCGTTTTACAACACTGCACTACTCATTTTTATTAATGTAGATAATTAATTTAGTAGCAACGAATGCTTGATTGTGCCGGGATCTTGATTCGATCAACAGTGGGCCTGGTCGACTGGCAACGCCGGAACAGTCAACAATAGTTATATTACGCGCAACATCGAAACAGCACGTCCCAAAGCCGCAGTGTTCACTCGGGACCAATGACCTTACAGAACTTGCGTCCTGGTCAGTTCCAGTCTGGGAACCACGGCGTGCGTTTGGGTCAGTTGTTTTACGTAGGACTATTTGACGCCATACAATGTACAGCGATCACTGGGCGATTCCGTCTATCGGCAGGCTGCGGTTTAGTTTTGCCATGCTGACGTAATAGTTATAAACTACTCATGTTAAAACACTGGAAAACAATAAATAAAATATCGAGTATTTCAGGTTCGGCAGACTCTGAGAAAATAGAGCTCAGTCTTGCCTCCTGCCCAACACGAAAACTCCTCTAAAGTTTCAACCACTCGAAGTTAGGGCGCGTTTATGCAGCGACTCGCCTTTGCATTCTCGCAGCTAGAACTCAATCGCGATGACAAAGGTGACATTGCCATGGTAGCAACGCTAAATAGATTAGCTAAATCCGACATCGTTTGAGTAAATACTTGCAGTCTTATAATCCGTGCCAATAATATAAAGAATTCTTCATGACGAAACAATTTTCCCAAACACTTCTGAACTCACGTTATTTGCTGTTTTCGTTGCGAGGTGGCAGACATAAAACCGCCGCCATGTTGGAATTTGAGGTAATTTCTAGCTTCTAGCTGCGAGAATGCAAAAGCGAGTGGTTGCGTAAACGTGCCCTTATTATCAGTACGGTAAAGATAGGTCAGTTGATTGTATATTGCACTATGAAGTCAGTCATGGCGCTTCGAACGGTGGGGCGTTAATACCTCTGACACCCTCTTTCAAGGTTCATCCGTTACTCACTTTTAATCTAATACAATACCTGGATTGCAAACTTGTGAATGCGAATTTGTAGAGACTCTTGAAAGGTTACCGACCGTGAAAACAGAATGAAATTCGAATGGCGGGCAGCACTGTCAAGTGCTACAAACAAAGCCGACAGAAACCTTGAGATCGTACATGCAAAGCAACTCTGATATCTCTTTATTGGGTCCTATTGGGTCCTGCAAAAATGATCGATAACTGCATTGATAAAAGAGAAGATAGTTGAATTAGCAATAGTTGAATTAACAAATAACAAGCCTAAAAGATGCACGTAATATTCACTAAAATTTCAACGTTTCGAAGGAGATTGCCTGTCGTTATCAGCAAGAGAAGCGATTGCCAAAGCGTAAACGTAAATTAAAAATACATAAATAAACTTACCAGACTAAAAGAACGTAAGTGGGCCATGGATCTTACTGCCGTTCTTCCACGGCCCATGGCCGTCTACTTCAATTTTTACTGTGCTTTGACATAGGTATTCATCTACATTGCTTGAACAATTTTAGGCTTGTTGTTTGCTAATTAGGCACTGAAACAAGTAATTAGTAACCTAATCATGCGTGATTACACATAAAATAACTAATGGTACTGTTTACGTCCCATCCACTGACGTTCAGTAAGTGGTCAAACGTATAGACACATAGAGCCCAGCAAGACTTGCTTTTACTTCTGCAGGAACTGTTAAGACCAGGGCAAGGCAGGTGCGGGAGGGGGGGGGAGGGAGACCCTGTAGTGTACTTTTGGGAGCGGTGGTTTCTCCCCTTCCCTCTGTCATTACACGTTGGCCACTAACAGTTTGGTAGGTCTTGCTTACCTCTATGGGACTCCATATGACCTCTACTTTCAGTCTGCTGAACGTTGCAATGGTGCTATGTCAAGAAGTGAATAAAAATTAGAAAGTAGCGCGAAATTTTTCCGTTTTGAACAGGGGAAAACCCGTTGTTCAAAGGTATGAAAATTTAAAACTAGAAAAAAGAAAAAAAGGCCAATTTGGCATTTCAAATTGTGTGTTGCGATTTTTCCCAGTAACTGTGTTGGATCAACTTTTTCTTGGTTTCTTGGTTGCAGTCCACCCCGTTCCCAATTAACATAACTAGAACCTATTATGTTAAACTAACGTCAGTGAAATAAATATACACATTTTAAGCATACTTAGCACGTTTCCTCACCGTTTAAAATGTAATATTTTAGTCCTTGACTGTAGGCCTAAGTAGTTTTCGAAATTTAGTAATTTGTTAAGAAATTTGAAAGCGAAATTTCAAGGGAGAATATTTTAAGATATAAGAGGGATGACAAGAAAGACTGTTTTAAAGAAAAGAGGGAAAAGGAAGGGTTTTTTTTGGCTTATACATATGGTCATACTAAGAAAGAAGAGTGGAAGCACAAGTGGTTTATTTGTTGCAACAGGGTGAAATCATTAGAAGATGTTAGAAGTGGTTCAGGACAGACTTGAACCTAATTTTTCTACCTCACACATAGGTAGAGTTGCTGTTGGTCCCTTGACCATCCTCTGCTATCAGCTTTGCCTTAAAAATCGAAGTTTTCTTTGGGAAATGCTACAGTAGCATTTTCAGTTATGTAGGTTTCTTTATTTTGGCAGAACACGTAGTATGCCGACAATACTAACAATGGTTATAACAATATTTTCGTACTTGCGTGCTATCCCACGCCATACTCGTTACACCGCTAGGCTCCAAACCATAAAAGGTACGCAGTTCGTATGGAACTGCAGCCATTCGTTCAATTTCATAGCTGGAAGCCTTCCCGTTATCTCGATATCGATGAATAATCACCCTATGGAAATTAACATGGGAATGAGCGGACTAGAATTAGCTAGCTAGCTAGTTACACTTTTTCAACGTTATTGAGGATCAGATTTTGCATTGAAAGCAGCTTAGCTAGCATTCCTACACGAGTTAATTTTTATCAGGTGGGTCGATTTCAACACAGTTTAAGCTTTTGTGCCACATTATTGTTTTCCCCCAAGTACCTGAAATGTGCCCAACTGTGCTTCAAGATATAAGACACTGACACTATGGCGCCGCGTTACATTGGTTTACAACCTCGACAATTGAATTGATGTGATGTTTGTTGTGATGATTGTTGCCTACCTTGGCGCGACACACTAGCGTGTGTCTAGATAATAGTTGAGATGATAAACAGTCTGTGTGTTGTTCGGGTCGGGAGGTGGTGATGGTACAGCCACTGATGATAGTAGCCTCACGCGTGAGTTAAGGGAGTGTGTGTGGAGGGGGGGGGGATGGAAACTTTATGTCGCGTCAACAGCTAGAGAAGGATATCTGTAGGTAAAGTTCACCGGCAACGAGGTAAAACCGATCTACGATACATCAGGGTTAACATCATTAGAGATAACAATTTTACAAGAAGGGAAAGCCCATTGGGCTATACGAAAGGAATTATAAATTCTTGCCGTAATCTAAACCGTATAATACAGGGTGGCCACAAAAGGATACCCTGATTATAAAAATTATTAATATCCGTAGTAATTAAGGTAGGCCAATTCGGTTTCAACTGTCTTGTAGAAAAACTAAAAAAAATTTTTTTAGGCACTAATGCGAGTGCTGTAGCACGCACGTCTCTTGCAGGCGTATTATTGCAATGTTGAAGAAACATGTGTAGGACTATACAAAAATGTGTATAGGCCTAGGGAAGAATACCGTAATCATAAATGTCATTAGCTTTTTTACTGATTAACGTAGGCCAATGCGGTTTGCACAGGCGTGCAAAACTACTCAAAAAGGTAGACATTTGGCACCACTGTCTTGTAGACCATATCTTTGACATAACCCCACAGAAAGAAATCGACATGGGTCTACGTTAATAATAAAAAAACTATTGATTTTTATGACCTGGGTAGCCTGTTCTTTTGTGTAGACCTACACATGTTTGTATAGGCCTACTTGTTTTTATCTTCAAAATTCCCATAATGTGCCTGCATGAGAAGTGAGTGATACAGCGCTCTCATTAGTGCATAAAAAGACTTTTTGAGTTTTTCTGCAAGACACTAGTTCAACCGCATTGGCCTACGTCAATTAATACAGACATTATTAATTTTTATAATCATATTATTCGTTTAACCCTATAATATAATATAATATAATATAATATAATATAATATAATATAATATAATATAATATAATATAATATAATATGGGGTTTGGGGAGAGTTAAATGCTGAGTTAAGGCGTTGGAAGCAAAATATTTTATTTTTTTTATCACACAAGTATGTATAATTTATTTCAACGAACGTGACGTAACTTCATGCAACATATACGAGTCTCACTTTTGGAGGGCTAGGGGTTGAAAAGGCTTGAATGTCGTCACGCGCCCAAGCAGGGAACCTTCCCCTGCGCATCGTATGCCTGAGTATCCACTTTTTGAAACAAGCAAATTCAGCAACTCTAGGTCCCTGTTTCTTGTGGATAAGTAAAAATTACATTTTTCCAATTTTTCCGAATCAATTGTAACGAACAGTTTAGCTAACCAATAAAGGGTTGACCCTTCATTTTTTTTCCAAATAATAACCTCGTTTCAAAAACGGCAGAAAAATAGAGAACGAACATTGGTTCATTGGTTGCCTAAGTCACGTAGGGTCCCACCACGTAATGTCTTCTTAATATTTCGCAGACGTTTGGCAACGGATTTCCCAATGTGTACCTACAGCATGATGAAGCCAAATTCTTGGTTTTGCACTTACCTACATTACTAGAGAATTTCAAAGTATTTCAAAGATTTGCAGCAAATCTGTAGGTCTTGGAGTTTGTGTGTGTGTGGGTGGGGGGGGGGGGGGGGTTAGAGGTTTAATGGCGTCTCGACTCCCAGGTCAATAGCGCCAACCTCTGTCGCAGTTGAGTGGGCCTGATTACCACTGCGCTACATATTACAGAGATGTTAAACAAACCCCAAATCTAGATCTTTGTGTGGGCACAAATAGAAACCAAATTATGTTAAGCCCGGCAAATTTTCGTTTCTCAGGTACACAAACCTCAAAAATTGACGAGGTATGAGGTTTAAAAATTTTTGTTTAACGTATTATTATATGATCATGTATTAATTGGTTTTTACTAAAGAACTTCTCCTTAATGTATTGAATTGTCTTTTGGTCCATTGAGGGTGTACTGACATCAAAATCGGACATAAACTAAGAAAATGGCCGAAATTTACGCCTAGTTTGTCAGAAACACTTACAAAATTAATTGATGCGGTACTGCGTGGGAAATGCCTTTACAGCTTATTAGGCCTAATTGGTCGGGCATCGTATCGTAGGTTTAATTTAATGTCAATTCAGAGTATACATGTGTGAACAAACTGTTTTAGACACGAGATGACTCAAAATGAGGTTAGAGTTAAATAAGAAAAGTAGCTCTAGCTCCAAATTTAACAATTAAAAACTTCCTGGTAAATGCACGACTTCCTACCACATCAGCCATTAACTTGGGAGTCAGCAATGATGAATGCGCTCGACTGGAAGCCAACTGAGTAATCAGTCTCATTTTGAAGGCCATGACCAACCTGGCCCATTTAACTAAAAGAATGTCTATGCAGAATGCAATAATTCACACAGGAGACTGGCGCATTGTACGCGAGATTTAAAGATAAAGAACATTAGTGCGACGTTTCATCTCCGCACGTCTTTTTAATTTTATTTTTTAAATTTCTGCTTGACACAGTTTCACTCGTTGATGAAAAACTGTCGTGAAGACTCATACGGTTGGTCAAGGTACATAAGTAGGATATGCTTCTTCTCGAAAACGTGGGGTAAAATAGTACCTGTTTTTATCAACGGCACTAGAGGGCGAAATGTGTCAATTTCTCCAAGACAGCGTAGCATCGCGGCGAAAAAAAGCGAATTTAACAGAGCGGCCTGGAAACTGGAAGCAAAAAATGGCGGCATTATTGGCGTCGTTTAACCATAGTAATAGCGACATTACATTCGAAAATTGACGAAGTACTCGTGCATGGATAGCAGTGGCGTACGAAAGAATATTTGGGGGGGGGGGAGGGGGGAGGAGCACAATCATGAAGGGGCACCAGTGCTAATAAAAAAAAAACTTTGAATAACCAGAAGACGGTGAAATTTGGCTTCGTGGTCGTGAAGACAAGAAATAAAAGTTAGCCCCTGACTGGCAATGAAAGAACCACGGTTGACATCCAGCAAACAGTAAAATTTTCAGCAGTTTATTCCTGCCTTGAACACCTATCGAATAAATACACAATGAGATGATGCTCCCCATAAAACATAAAAAAGCTTATCTAACTTGGGGAGCATCATCTCATTGTGTATTCATTTGATTTGTCAGGAATAAACTGCTGAAAATTAAAAATACTGTTTACTGGATGTCTACCGTGGGTCTTTCACTGCCAGTCAGGGGGCTGACTTTTATTTCTTGTTTGAATAACCAGCTAGCGGTCTGGGGAAGCGCTGTAAGCTCCCCAGAGGGGTCCGAGGGCTCTGAAATTTAACACATTTTAGAGAATATTTCGGAACCATGGAGTAACTTTTTAGCATTTCCAGCATTTTTTGGGAACGGGGGCGGGCGGCGCGAGCAGCATTTTTTTCCCCCGTATTTTGAGATTGTAAATTTAGGCCTATTGACAATTTGAAATACTAGTGGGATTTATTACCATACAAAAAATCATTAAAAACAAGAGTTTTAGGCCTAATGCCAAATACTAAATTTATTATCATACAAAAAATCGTTAAAACAAAAGTTTGGCCTGCGACATGGGGGTTTGGGGTCGCCAGACTTTCTTTTTTAGGGGGAAGGGGCACTTGGCCCTTGTGACCCTCCCCTTGTGTATGCCTCTAATGGGCATTAGTTGAGTTTAAGGACTTATTCTGTATTCGATTCAAATCGAAATCTGAACCACGTATGAAGATAACCCGACTGGCTAGCTTCTCGTAACACAAAAACCAGGAGTAGCGCCATTCAAAGCTCCAACCCACCAGAAAACTGAATGCTGGATAAAAGAAAAGAAAATTTGATTAGCCCCTTCCGATCTAGCACGAAATTAATTTAACCTCGTAATATGACCTACCATTATTTTTAAGGGACGAAATAAGTATTCTTACAGTGAGTATTTTGTTTTAGTACGCTGTTTCCATCTCCATGGTAACGCCCAGGAACGCAAACTTGGGCAGTGACGTCTTTTCATTCGAGTATATTGAATTATATATCTTGAATTATATACTTTAAAGTATGAATTTGTATAACATCTATTACGTGTGTGAATCATACGGTATGAATGACTTAGTGTGAGTGATATTGTCTGAATTCTATTTCTAGCTTATTTTATAATACCATGTATAATAGCATGATTACAGCATAAATTTAAGCATGAATTATTGACTGAATTATTACATGAAGTGCTGCATGAATTATTAGCACGGATTGTAGCATATATTTTAACTTCTTGCATGAAATTCGAGCATAAATTTCTGGTCATGAATTGCTGAATAGCCTATAGTTTTCTTATATGAAATGGTAGCTCCGTGTAAATGGATCGTTATTTAGCAAACAAGGTAAATTATTGCATGATCACATTTTTCTTTACCACTGTTTAAATGTCCACTTCTTGTCCCGTAACATATTTCTTTCGCTTATACATTTCCTTTTCCCCAATGACTTTGTATTTGTGGCACTGCCTACACGGCACCGCAGTGCAATATCAAACTGCTTAAGAATAAAGGTTCGTTGACGACGGCATCCTCTGGCGGTAATAGTTGAAAATAGGTATTAGATTTACCCAAATTTCTGCTATTGGCAGAGTATAAGAGTGGCAATACCATACTGTACCCTGCGATTGGTGTATGGGCTAAATTTGTCGATCGGTGGTTTTAATCTGTGGACAGCGGGTTTTAGGAAATTTTTCTCTCAAATCATTCAGACTTCATTATAATAATAACTTTATTTGCCTGACTTAAAAAAAGGCAAAAAAGGTATAGAATGGGTTTTTCAACCACTCATAATCGACCTTACTTAAATTAAATGAATATGAAATTAAGACTAGAAATTTTGAAATACTAAATTAAATGTGAAATTTAATATATTTTCTACAATTTAGTCTAAATGGTTCATTGAAAAGTTTTTATCTGTGACCACGAGTTCGATCACCACTTCGAACCATGAAGTTTTCACGATTGCCATCCAAAAGATGTATGACGTAGTAGTGACGAAAAAGGGTCAAAAAGGGAGAAATAATTCCTACGAGAACGGGGAAGCCCTAAAGAATTAAGTTCGATTGTAAGGCCACAAACTTACAAACTACCTTAACGAACCCTGAAATGGACGAGTTCCCGGGCTCCATTCCCTATGTGCTATAACGACGGCAGTCAGCGACGCAAATAAAGAGATGGTATCAACAATGGCTTTTGTTATCAACATGCGCGATCATGACTAGCCGTCTGGACGTGGGGTTCCTACGGGAAAATATTTAGATATTTCTAAAACCAAAACGTTATGAATGTTATACAATCAAGTGGACTCTGACAAATAAACACAGCATCAGTAATATTAGGGACTCAAAGGGCTAATGGAACAGGCTTAGGCCTTGATTAGGCCTCGAATTACTACGTCGTCATTGATTAGGCTTAACAGAAAAGATTTAACGCCTCATAATTTCCAAGGCTGGAAATTATTCCATGAAGAGAGAGATGACTCGTTTCCAAAGGCTGGAACCCAAGTGGGTTTATTTTTCGTGGTTTAAAACATTGAAATTTCGCACATCATGCGGAATGCATCACGAGCGCATGCATAACATCTAATTTGTTACAGAATAATTTGAGAACAACAATGACCTCTACAGAAATAGTGTTTAAGACACTAAAAATCACTAACATAAGTTGAACTGAGTTATCGAAATATGAAACGGACGTTAAGACAAACGTACAAGACGGTTTTTTTAGGGTGCAACTCCAGAGAATCCAAATTTATTGTTGCCAATCTTGATTCTTAAGATTAATTTCGTAAACCCGGATTTACGAATTTACGTTGTATTCTTTCCAATCGTTGAATGTCTTTCAGGATATACGGGAGACATTAAAGGGCAATTACATCCATTTTGACATGCATGTTTGACTTTTGGATCACTTACACAATAACTAAACACAAGAATTGCGGTAAGAATACGTTACTTACGTCCGATATAACAATTTAATTACT
>JAHWFP010182975.1:1045-14027 GCA_023313725.1 Lithobius niger | reverse complement strand
CGTTTGCATCCTGAACGATGGAGCCATGACACACTGTAACTTGGCAACGGGCAATTGGTCAGCGGTGGACTTAGCCTTTTGCTCGCTGGCCATCCCAGTTCACTTCACTTGGGCTGTCACTGCCGATCTGCATGGAAGCGATCACCTCCCCATTGAACCGAAGACGAACACCATCAAGATGGCGACAATCAACAAGTAGGTGCCGGACCGTAAGTGGCCGTCGACACCAAGAACATTCAGGAGGGTCAACCCCCCGCAAAAGGAAACAGTGAGTAAGTCGGGTGTGACCAATTCGCAAACGGGCCAACACAACCTCCTCACGGCGACTGCGGCGACACGCCGAGTGCCGAGTGTCTTCCGCATGACATTGCGCGTCAGTTGGGCGATAAGTCTGTCCTCCTGTCCGGTGTTTTTCAATTTTTGCAGGAGGTACAGATGTATGACAAGATTTAGATTAGGGGTTTGAATAACATCTCTGTAATGTGTGGTGCAGTGGCAACCCGGACCACTGCACTGTGACTGAGGTTGGCGCTAATGACCAAGCTGTCGACGCGCCATTAAGCCTCATTCCCCCCCCCCCCCCCCCCGTGTTGTGCACAACACAAGGGGGTTCTGTGGCTTCCAGGCCAGCCCGGTGGGCGCTTAGGCGTGCTGAATGGTCAGCCTTGGCTGAGGCTGCTGTGTTTCAGCGTGCGGTGGATAACTTTTCTGATGTGGATGAACTTTCCACTCATTTCACTGATGTGGTCCTTGCTGCTGCTCATGCTACTATCCCGCGTACGTCCACACAGCCGCGGCGGGTTCCTGTTCCGTGGTGGACGCCTGCTTGCGGGCAGGCCATTCAGGCCCGCCGGCGAGCGTTGCGGGCATTCACGGTCAGCCCGACTACTGGCAACTTTGTAGCGTTTAAGCGTTGTCGTGCCCGTGCCAGGTATGTCATCCGTGAGGCTAGACGTGCTTCGTGGGCAGCTTATGTTTCGTCAATCACGCGCTCCACGCCTTCTCAGCAGGTGTGGTGGAAGGTGCGCCAGATCTCGGGGAGGAGCGTGCCTTCCCCGGTTTCACAGCTGAAGGTGGCGAATACCGTGATCTCTTCTGTGCCGGATATCGCCAATTGTCTTGCGTCTGCGTTTGCGCGGGTCTCGAGTGATGACCATTATGATCCTGGTTTCCTCGGGATTAAGCGTAGAGAAGAGGCTCGCTTTCTTGACTTTCGCTCCGATGGGCTAGAGGAGTACAATTTACCATTTACCTGGCAGGAATTTGTTTCAGCTTTGTCCAAGTCGCATGACTCCGCCCCGGGGCCTGATGATGTTCACTATCAACTGTTGAAACATCTGACCCTTGCCTCCCAGCAGTTCTTGCTGGGGATGTTCAACCGTGTGTGGGCAGAGTGCTCTATTCCAGCAGCGTGGAAGACAGCAGTGGTCATCCCGATTGTAAAACCGGGCAAAGACCCTACTTCTCCTTCCAGTTATCGCCCAATCGCTCTGACTAGCTGCGTCTGTAAACTTATGGAACGGATGGTCAGTGAGCGGTTGGTGTGGGTGTTGGAATCACGGGGATTCTTATCTGTGTCCCAGTGTGGCTTTCGACGGTTTCGGTCAACTATCGATCATCTAGTTGCCCTTGAATCAGATGTGAGGGAGGCTTTTCGCCTGCGTCATCATCTGGTTCAGGTTTTCTTTGACTTGGAGAAGGCGTATGATACGACGTGGCGTTATGGGATTCTCCGTAATCTCTATGACTATGGCTTGAGGGGACAGATGCCACTGTTGCTTTCTGCTTACCTCTCAGGCCGTTCTTTTCGCGTTTGTGTCGGGGCGACTCTTTCCCGCCCGTTTGTCTTGGAGAATGGTGTGCCTCAAGGTGGTGTTCTTAGTGTCGTCTTGTTTGCTATAGGGATCAACCCCATTGCTCAGCAAGCTGCTGTTCCCCAGTCATTGTTTGTCGATGACTTCGGCCTGCGCTTTCGGGCAGCTCGCATGCAGACCTGCGAGCGGCAGCTACAGCTGGCAATTAACAAAGTCCAGACCTGGGCGGTAAGTAATGGTTTCCGGTTTTCTCCGGACAAGACTGTGTGCATCCACTTTTGCCGCCAACGAATACTGCACCCGGATCCTTGCCTGTACTTGGGGCAGGCACAAATTCCTGTTGTCCCACATGCACGTTTCCTGGGTCTGGTGTTCGATTCCAGGTTGTCTTGGCTTCCACACTTACGCCAGCTTAAAGACAAGGCTTTGCGGGCGCTTAACATCTTGCGGGTCCTGTCGGGCACTTCATGGGGTGCCGATCGCGCTGCCATGTTGCGCCTCTACCGAGCCCTTGTCCGCAGCAAACTTGATTATGCGTGTATGGTCTATGATTCGGCTAGTGACTCCACTCTCCAGATGTTGGACACAGTGCATCACAGTGGCCTGCGTGTGGCGACTGGGGCTTTTCGAACTTCTCCAGTGGTCAGCCTCTATGCTGAGGCCTCGGAGCCACCTTTGGCCATTCGTCGGCGACAGCTTGCCATTCAGTATGCTGTGCGTTTGCGTGCTGTGCAATCCAGTCCTGCTTGGTCCATGGTTTTTGGGCCAGACTTGCGAGTCGGTAGACGCAGGGTGGGTAAGGGTGATTTCCGCGATAGGCTCCAGCAGTCCTGTCTCGAGATAGCCTTTGAAATGCCCTGCGTCTTGAGGCTTGAGAGAATGCCAGTTGCCCCTTGGCTTGTCCCAGGTGGCAGTTTCATTTTTGCTCTGGCGTCCCTCCCGAAGGGTTCCACTCTACCAGCAAGGTACTTACAGGAGTTCCGGCGGCTGAGTTCTCAGTACGCCGGTTATCAGCGCCTGTTTACTGATGGGTCGAAGTCCGACGTTGGCGTGGCGTGTGCTTGTGTGTGTAAGGGTGTAACGATTGCCCATCGCCTTCCATCAGGCTATTCTGTGTTCTCTGCAGAGCTTTTGGCTCTTGGTTTGGCGGTGGAATGGATCCTTGACCTTCAGGGCACGCATTTCATTGTCTTTAGTGATTCCATGAGTGCCCTGGAGTCCTTGGCGAATTACAATCCTCGGAACCCCTTGACACAACGTGTCCAAGCTTTGCTTTCCCGCTTGCCTGGCCAGCGGAAAACCGTGCTTTTCTGCTGGATCCCGGGCCATGTTGGGATAGCAGGGAATGAACAAGCTGATTCTGCTGCGAAAGGGGCCCTTTCTGGCCCTCTCGGTAGGGATCTCAGCCTTGTTCCCTCAGATGCCTTTCCAACTCTGCGTCTGAGGTTACACGCTTTTTGGCAAACCTTGTGGGACAGACAGGGCGGTAATAAGTTACGGACCATTAAAGGCACTGTCGAGGAGTGGCACTCGGCGTGTCGCCGCAGTCGCCGTGAGGAGGTTGTGTTGGCCCGTTTGCGGATTGGTCACACCCGGCTTACTCACTGTTTCCTTTTGCGGGGGGTTGACCCTCCTGAATGTTCTTGGTGTCGACGGCCACTTACGGTCCGGCACTTACTTGTTGATTGTTGCCATCTTGATGGTGTTCGTCGTCGGTTCCATCTTCCGCATGACATTGCGCGTCAATTGGGCGATAAGTCTGTCCTCCTGTCCGGTGTTTTTCAATTTTTGCAGGAGGTACAGATGTATGACAAGATTTAGATTAGGGGTTCGAATAACATCTCTGTAATGTGTGGTGCAGTGGCAACCCGGACCACTGCACTGTGACTGAGGTTGGCGCTAATGACCAAGTTGTCGACGCGCCATTAAGCCTCAATCCCCCCCCCCTTTATTTTCTTGGGCGACATTCCTGCAGCAACACCACTCATTGTTGGATGCTAACAAACAAAATTTGTGCCAGAAGCTTATAACCGCTAACCACTGAACGTCACAGATAGGCAGACCATTGTTGTATTACCGATGTTAAAATGTATGGGTAAACCTGTTTACTGGAACTATAAAGCCAAGGTTTAATTTTTTAAAAATAATAGCAAATTCGTAGGTCTAGCTCCATTTCGTTAATGTTTGGGACTTCGTTCTATTTTAGATTAATTCGTATGAAAAATGCGTCACTATGTCATAGGAACACCAACAGGAGGCCATTTATACTCTGATTTCATGCTGATTTCTTCAGATAAGCTAGTTTACAGTGCTTTACCACGGACCCTCCCCCCACACTACAAGAGGAAGGAGCTTTTAAATTTGAAATAAATTCCTACGACAATTGTATCTCTACTTGGAAATTGTCGGAAAACGTTTCAAATTTACACAGGTTTTTAAGAAATATTCTAGCTTTGGCACTTTTTTCGCCGCCACCCCCGCTCCACCCCGTGAGGCTCTTTGAGCTCATCGTGTTTTTTGAGCCTCCCCCACCCTCCCAAATTAAAAAACACACACATACACACTCTAGGCCAAGTTAAAAATGGAATGGTTAAGCCAATTACGGAACTTATCAAGGTTGCATTTATAAAAAAAAATCCATGTTCTTTGAATGTGATTGTTTGCCTGGATTATCTCGGGTTTCTGTTTTTTTTTTTCACAGCCAAAGGCCACGAAGTAGTATTTTGTTATAATTGGAAAAAATAATGAAAACGTCACCAAATCACAGGGCTATCTATTACACACATCATGCACGTACTGTGGTTAGTACCCGTGGAAGTAGCTGCGTTATCTGAGCATGGCGCGGGAGCTCTCCCATTCACTTCTGGATAAACACCGAAGTATTGTTTTCCCTCTTATTCCACCCAGTCGTTTTCGAGTTACTAGATACTATACCACATGTTTGTCGCTCGGTCAAGTATTTTTGGGTGCTTTGGATTGTATTGTATGAAAATGAACAAAATCGTAAAATAATTGCAGCCGTTATCCGTTCCCATAATGACAAACACACACGCAGACAGACAGACAGAATCTAATTTGAGTCCAATATTCGGATTCGCTCACTTTGCTCGCTCAGCCAATTATATTAGATCGACGCGCCATTAAGCCTCAATTCCCCTCCCCCCCCCAGCCAATTAATTGTTTATAATTCTCATCTATGCTGTGGGCTAATTATTATTTTGATTATTTCGTACTGCAAGAGTTAGTACGAAAGTCAGGGTAATCTTCCAAACATCCATAGTAGGGGAGTAAGATAGCCTCCATGTGCCGCCCCCCCCCAACATCATCCATTGGGACTAGCTTTTATTCCCCGAAAGGATAAGGGGGGACGTGGTGGCTGTCTGGTCAACCAACTAACAGTAATATACTAAATCCAGTATCTTGATTGCTGGCAAGCCACAAACCAACAAATTATAACAATGCAATACGCTATGCACATGTCCAACAATATATACGCTATGCAAGTATGCACGCAGCATGCTCGTCTTCGAATGCAACAGAATTTCTAGAAAGACTGTCATTGAATCTAACAAAGCAAAAAGATGCCTCGTCTAACAAAATATCAGCGTGAGCGATTGGTGGGTCTTATGCAGGGCGGTATGTCAGTAAGTGTGGCAGCTGGAATGGTCGGGTGTGCCTTGCCAACAGCTCTTCATTGGAAAAGGGTGGCAGAGCAAGGATTGCCACTGGACGATCTCCCAAGAGACCCTCGTCCCAAGGCAACTACAGAAATGGAAGATTTACAAATTGTGGGCCTAGCAACTCTAGAGCCGTCACTGACAGCAAAGGACATTCAGCAACAACTTAATGTTCAAGCTTCAGGACAAACAGTGCGACGCCGGTTACACGAACATGGATTACGAAACCGCATTGCAGCAAGAAAGGTAAAACTATCACAGCAAAATATCAATCAAAGACTGCAGTTTGCTTGTGATCATTCTACCTGGGACGACGAATGGAATGAAGTTGTGTTTACAGACGAATCGAGTGTCCAGGTAGGCCCGAACGGGAAACTTCGAGTATGGAGACCTGAAGGAGGTTTCAAAACAACTATATCCTGATAACCGTAAGAAGTGGACGTTTCTCTGTCGTAATTTGCGGTTGTTGTAGTATCAACGGGCTAGGATTGCTCCATAGGATTATCGGCTACCTAGATCGTTATCAGTACATTGATGTTTTGGAGCATTATGCTGTTCCAGACATTATCCAGAACCATTTCCAAATCGGATTTTGCTGGTTTCAGCTGGATAGAAGCCCGATTCATACAGCGCGAGCTGTTCAACGCTGGTTCCAACAACATCCTGGAATTCGTGTTCTCAATTGGCCGACAAAAGCTCCCGATCTAAACATCATTGAAAACGTGTGGGCCCGTCTTAAAAAGAATGTAGGAAAGTCTGCTCAAAATGCTCGCAACGCCGATGAACTGTGGAACGTAATATTCGAGAAATGGGAAGTAATAAGGCAAGACGTAGACTTCATTCACAATCTTGTAGACAGCCTTCTTCGACGAATTCAGTCATTGACAATAATGGGGGTTGGACAAAATACTAGTGCAGTGCAACACCATCTGTCTTTTTTCTCAGTAATTGTTACGCAGTTGATTTATTTATCGTTGTTTCCACATTAATTTATACTATGTTGTGGCATACAAATTGTATGCGTTTTTGGAAACGTTATTTATACACTTAAAATAATTTGCTTTCTGAAACCATCCGTTACCCAATTGTTCTGACTTACTGATGCTGAAGTATTTACTGTTTTATCTCGCCTTAAACATACTACTTAGCATACTTTACGTGCTCTAGTCTTAGCATAGGAGTGTAAACGAGGCATGCCAACCAAGCATATTTGTCCATTTGTAGTCCGATTATTGCAACATACTTTAGCCTATTATTTCACAATAACCATGTCAACAAAGCATTGATTAGGATTTCAAGTGGACCTCTTTTATTGTCGGGACTTCAAAATTCTAAAGAAATTTGAATGAAATTGCGTAAGGATGAAAACAAAACACGATTGCAATGGCAGAATTAGGTTTACTTAGCCTACTGATTTTTGTTTTACTGCGTTTATTAATTTAATTCAGTGTTTAAGAAAAAACGTTAACTTTCGATTCCATAATTTTGTCATTAGATGGCGCTGCTATACACGGCTGACCAAATCCAGTGAATTGGTCAGCAGCTAATAGGTATTAAAAAACGCTTAAGCGTATAAAATACGGATGTAAGCTAACTTAAAGCTCTACAGGAACAGATATTAGCAAAAGAAATGTATGTCATCAGCGTCGCACTAATACGTGGAAAAGAATCTCCAACATTCCAAAAACACAAGCTGGAGCTTCTTTTACACCTATTAGAGCGACGCTGATGGCTTACATGTCTTTTTCTAATATTTGTTCCCTTGGATCTTTTAAGTTTTTTAAGCCTTACATTTGTATTTTATACGCTTAAATGGTTTTAATACTATTACATGTTATTTTTTTTCTTGTTCCGACGAGAATAACAAAGAAAAGAATATTGCAATCACATTTAAAATAACTGTATGCAAGCCTTTTTAATACTCAATTTTAAACTGTAACAATTGAAAATCGGATCTTTGGTTCGATCTGTAGATGAGAGCAAAATTTCCTCAACAAGAAGAACTTGAAGTCTTATTAAAATAGCTTTCGAATGGCCCTAGGTCTACTTCATACCTACGTTTTAAGCTATAAAACCTGAGCGTCGTTTCATTGGTTCGATCTCCAAGTGTAGTACAGCTGTTACAGGCCAGAATTTGGGCTAATCGTGCATGTCCAAATAAAAGCCATGAAATTTGGTACATAAGTCAATTCTTAGCTTATAAATCGAGCTAGCTATGGAACCCCTCGAGATACCCCATAAGGTCCTGTGCCGCTACCACACTCATCCGTATGAAGTGCATCACAGTGGCCTGCGTGTGGCGACTGGAGCATTTCGAACTTCTCCAGTGGTCAGCCTCTATGCTGAGGCCTCGGAGCCACCTTTGGCCATTCGTCGGCGAAAGCTGGCCATTCAGTATGCTGTGCGTTTACGTGCTGTGGAATCCAGTCCTGCTTGGTCCATGGTGTTTGGGCCAGACTTGCGAGTCGGTAGACGCAGGGTGGGTAAGGGTGATTTCCGCGATAGGCTCCAGCAGTCCTGTCAGGAGATAGCCTTTGAAATGCCCAGCGTTTTGAGGCTTGGGGGGATGCCAGTAGCCCCTTGGCTTGTCCCAAGTGGCATTTTCATTTTCGCTCTGGCGTCCCTCCCGAAGGGTTCCACTCTACCTGCACGGTACTTACAGGAGTTCCGGCGGCTGTGTTCTCAGTACGCTGGTTATCAGCGGCTGTTTACTGATGGGTCGAAGTCAGACGCTGGCGTGGCTTGTGCTTGTGTTTGTAAGGGAGTGACGGTTGCCCATCGCCTTCCATCAGGCTATTCTGTGTTTTCTGCAGAGCTTTTGGCTCTCGGTTTGGCGGTGGAATGGATCCTTGGCCTTCAGGGCACGCATTTCATTATCTTTAGCGATTCCATGAGTGCCCTGGAGTCCTTGGCGAATTACAATCCTCGGAACCCCTTGACACAACGTGTCCAAGCTTTGCTTTCCCGCTTGCCTGGCCAGCGGAAAACCGTGCTTTTCTGCTGGATCCCGGGCCATGTTGGGATAGGTGGAAATGAGCAAGCGGATTCTGCAGCAAGAGGGGCCCTTTCTGGCCCTCTCGGTAGGGATCTCAGGCTTGTTCCCTCGGACGCTTTTCCAACTCTGCGTCTGAGGTTACATGCTTTTTGGCAAGCCTCGTGGGATGGACAGGACGGCAATAAATTACGAGCTATTAAAGGCACTGTTGAGGAATGGCACTCGGCGTGTCGCCGCAGTCGCCGTGAGGAGGTGGTGTTGGCCCGTTTGCGCATTGGTCACACTCGACTTACTCACTGTTTCCTTTTGCGGGGGGTTGACCCTCCTGAATGTTATTGGTGTCGGCGGCCACTTACGGTCCGGCACTTCCTTGTTGATTGTTGCCATCTTGATGGTTTTCGTCTTCGTTTCCATCTTCCGCATGACATTGTGCGTCAATTGGGCGATAAGTCTGTCCTCCTGTCCGGTGTTTTTCAATTTTTGCAGGAGGTACAGATGTATGACAAGATTTAGATTAGGGGTTTGAATAATATCTCTGTAATGTGTGGTGCAGTGGCAACCCGGACCACTGCACTGTGACTGAGGTTGGCGCTAATGACCAAGCTGTCGACGCGCCATTAAGCCTCAATCCCCCCCCCCCCCGTATGAAGTTGTTCACCAACAAATTCTTGCTGCTCGCACTAAAACATGAATTGATGCACAAGTAATTTTATTAGTACAATTCGAACATGAATTTGTTGGTCATCAGCCTCATCGAGAGAACTCATGGCGAGAGGCACTGGGTAGGCCTTGGGTGTATCTTATGGGGTTCCGTATGTAGTTTGATTTCTACTGCTACAATGGATGTTTTTAGTACGTTCAGCAAGAATTTGTTGGTCATCGATGCTTCAAGGGGGTGCATCGGGGGGGGGGGGGGGATTTCGTGGGGATCCATGGCTGGTTCGATTTCTATTGCTAAGAACGACTGGCCTACTGAAATGCATTCTTTTAGTACAATTAACGAGAATTTGCCCATTTCTCGGAGCTGGATTGGGGTGGGTGGGGGGACGATGTGGGGCCATGGGGGGATTTGTACTGCTAACAATGGCTTTTGTACCAAATTTCATGCATTTAGCTGGATTTGCAAGAATTTGTGTACTCCACTTAATGATTTCTGCCCAGTGCTCTACAATAATAAATACTCTGCCGACAAGAACATTGAAGTCACATGAAAATCACGTTCAAAAGGCCCTTTTCGTTGTTCATACCTAGCCTACATTTTAACCGATAAAAATTGAAAATCGGTTCGATTTCCAAGTGAGGGAAAAGAGTCCCAACAACAACAAGGAATTCCCAATACTGTGGACGCCGAACGGTTTGATTGCTGTCATTAAAATGTGAAATGGAGTGAAATAGTGACGCCACGACCCCAAATATCGAATTTCGTTGGTCTAAATCAAGTCTGGACGAAATTATAGGAGTTCAAAGTTCAACGTTTAACATGGAAGTTCATGCTAAGGCATACATTAGGACCGCTATTGCAGTCCTTGATAGTATCTCTGCCAAATCCTCATGTTTCGATGCTGAAACACGTCCAGTATTAATATAGTAGTCATTATCTACGAGGGCTGCATTCGATGTCTTTTACCAATTTTTTTTAGGACGCACGAATTTTTTCAGTTTTTGAATATTTTGCGTGGATTTGCGGGAAGAGGGAAATCCCCGCCCCCCCCCCCCGTGGACCTGCGCCTGTCTCCACACAAGCTATAAACTAAGAATGACAAGTTAACAAGTGGGTTGTGTTTTCTTCTTATACATCTTAAACAATGAGAAAACGAAACAATGCAGGACTCCGTCAATCGATTACTTACGTCTGGCCTAACAATAGAAGTTGTTGCATAAAACTCGCAGCCCACGAAAATAAAGTTGGAAGTGTTGACGACTGTACATTACTAAGCCTAGGTTAGGTGTTGAAACGGGGGTTGCAGATGAGCCGGTGTCTTGGGGAAGAGGGGGGGGGGAGGGTGTCCCTAGTAGCCAAAAGCTAAGCTTGAGTTTCAATGTTTGAGAAAGTTTTCTGGAATGAATGACTAAGTCTTGTACCGAGGATGAAGTACAGTCGCAATTACAATGAAAAGAATGAGCATCTGGAGAAACAATGCAAAAACGTCGTCGAATTTCATTGTAAAGTCCGCGCTTTAATTCTAATCTGGCGCAACGTCATTTTCAGTACAGCTTGAAGAAGTTTTGACAATAAATCACCCATGAGAGGAAGCATTTACGACGCAGTAATGTTTATTACCGTGCCAAGTGTTGTCATTGTTACTTGCAGGGGTTTCAAAACGGAATCAAGTTTTCTGTTAAACTCTAATGTTCGCCTTGCATTTCAGGGGTGAGAGCATCCGAACGTTTTTCATAGTGTTGGTCGCTCAAAAGTGAAAACTCTGCATATTGGTTATCGCTGTGGACATCCATGGCTAACGAATCGTATATGACTGTGACAAGCTTTGCCTAGTTATTTCTCAAACTGATCGGAATTTAAGGAATTGCGTATAACACACACGAAGTTGAAGAAAAACACACTGCAGACGAACTGGCTGACCAACTACAAACTGTTTTAGACAACTGGGATTTATCAAGAAAAATGTGAGATGTTGTGCACGATAATGGATGTTAGATAAATTAGTGTTAAGAACATTGCATCACACAAGATTTGGAATGCGTGGCCCACACCCTCCAGTTATATCCAGATGCCAGCTTGCAAGCCCTTCCTAATGCAAAAATGCTTGGATCTGCATGTCGTCTCGTTGGGCATTTAGACGATCTCTACGGCTACGGCAGCGCTTCAAAACAACAAGAAGCGATAGATAAACCAAACATTCGCTGATTCAACGTTGCAAAACAGCTGACGTTCAACGTTGCACAACAGCTGACATTTTTCTTGATAAATACCAGTTGTCTAAAACACGTTGTAGTTGGTCAGCCAGTTCGTCTACAGTGTGTTTTTCTTCAACTTCGTGTGTGGTTATACGTAATTCCTTAACATAATCTGCAGTATCCATTTCACACTTCACGTTTTCGTTCACATCATCATGAAATCAGTAGTTTCATTAGCTTTATAAGTCCGACCTGTACAATAACATAAAATGGCAACAGGTCGGTTGCTAGCCATTCGGCTGTTGCTTTCACTAATTTTTCAGCACGTGCCAAACTTTGCCAAATAAAATGTGATGCAATAGAGCTATATACTTCCTCTTCCATTCATCTTCAACCAATATACGTTTCCCTTTTAAATGGTTCAGCGTGGGGCCTCTCGAACTGCTAGCGCTTAAAACCACTGAGCAAAGTCGAAATTTCACAGACTTGGTGGATATATTTTTCTAAATACTTCCATACTGCGCTCGACACTTTTAATACGGAAATCCAAAGAGACGCTAATCAGTCAGTTGTGAGCCAACGAATGCTGAGAGGTGATTAACGGTGTTATGTGTCATGAAATGACAGCATGAATAACGTTTCCTTAGTAACGAGTAGTAACGATAACCCTGGAAGGAAAGAACTGCCCTGATAAGTAAGAAGACAGTAACGGCAATCAGGATGAAATGCAGCAAACGGAAGAAATGTGTTTGACCAAATGTCACACAATTTATGAATGAATGTTCACCATTTTCGGGGAGAGGATATGTCTCAACATCAATTTTGTATTGAACCACATATGAAATTAAGAATTTACCTTTGTGACCTAAATGGTAGTTACGGTCTTTTTACTTATCAATGGTTAAAACAAATACATAGCATATTATGATAGTTTTGAACATTGTTAATTGGTTAGCCCTTGTTATACCTTTCTATTTCCCACACACATCTGCTTGCCCTTTTCCAAGCAGACATATACTTATAGAAAACGTCTCAACACTCCAGTCTGGATTTGTATTTTGTAAGGCTGCCACCAAGCTTCCAAACGCTGACGACTTAAGGTTGACAATGTAAATAAGAGACACAACATATGCTTTCGTATCTAGTATATTGCATGATTTACATTACATCTCCACTCGATTACAAAAATACTGCAAGCCTTCTGCTTTGTAGGAAACAGCCCCAAACATGGCCGTGGACAGAGAGAGGTCTTACTATACCAGTCTTCGAGTGCCGAATGTTCGTTTCGGCTTCTTTCTCTTTACTCCCCACTTGAGAATGTCTGTTATTCTCATTAGGTTATATTTCGTGGACGCTGGTCTTTCTCAAGAGGCCCACTGGAGGGAAAGTACTTTTGGGTTGGTCACTCATCTGAAGAACACATGTTTCGACCCAAGCCTTGTACGCTGTCCACAAAAAAATAGATGCTTGCTATTGTACAAATCAAACACATATTTATTTATGCAATAGTCATGACAGATCCCCGGGCTAAAATGGGCACTAATTGAAGCCACACTAGTGCTTAAATTATGTCCACTGCCGAAGGTACGGGTTCTCACACACTTGATTCTTCATAAATGTTATTGATTTTGTATTTCACT